>VOPJ01003343.1:0-16692 GCA_014673585.1 Semibalanus balanoides
TCAGCAGAGAGTTTTTGAGGGACTAATATCTCCTGCCAGTATAAACTCTGTTGAGCAATAGATTGGCGATCAATATTACTCATATATGCCGCTTGTATAGACACTTTATGAGGGAAGTTTCCTTTGAAATAAGCGGTATCGATCAACGTATTTTGCGGGACACCGGATGGCCTAAAGCAAATAATCACCAGTCATTGCCTGCTCTCTTCTTACGTCTAGTCTCCCACCCGTCTCCCATATTAATGCCTTTGCCTGGCATCAATAAGTTATTTCATTCTGCCAGATGCTCATCATTACAGAGCACTGCCCGACCACCGTTTTCCATTGCAATCAGATCAATCTGCTCGCCTGAACTAATATGTTCCGCACTTGGTATGCCATACACCCTAAATCTTGCGATGCCACCATCTGGGAACATATTCAAGCGAATATGAGTATATTGTAGCCTCTGCAGCATCTCATCAGCATGGTGATAATACTGCTTTTTTATCACCCAAACGATTCGCAGGGGTGTTAACCAATGATAACCCATTGATTTGTGCATCGGATCAAACCACTGGCAAAACAGCAGCTTCACCGAAATAGCTGAGCCGTAGTTTCAGTAAAGGTGGGTAGTGTCTACTTCAAAAACCCTTGATCTGACCCGCTTTACCAATCGAATAATAAGCGTGATTCGTAACCATTTTCACGTTTCGACGAGTACTCCCAACCATCCATCCACTTACCGTTATATCGTAGATGCCTTCTTTCCATTCAGCTTCATGTGCTTGTAGCATGCGGTCAGCTGGCGCAAAAAAATCATCAGTTACTGAGATGACTTTACTTCCTAATCTCGGATGCGCTAAATTGATATAATTATTTAAAGAGTCCGGGAACAGCTGTCGTGGATTTCCATTAGAGTTACTTTCCGGTGCATGTTACTATTAATTATGAAGAAACTTGATAGGGATGATGCTTCTGCCAGTGTTCAGCAATATCGATTCGTTTGGCACACCAAACCTGTTGATGCGAGCTGATATAGTCAAGAAATCGCTGCAGCGCCATAAATCTACCCGGTCGACCGCTCAACCGACAGTGCAAACCGACAGACATCATTTTTGGGCTGTGTTCGCCTTCAGCATATAGACAATCAAAACTATCCTTTAGATATTGATAGAACTGCTCACCACTATTAAAGCCTTGGGGTGATGCAAATCGCATATCATTAACATCTAATGTATAAGGAACGATAAGTGCGCTTTATCATCGCTAGTAAGCGATCATCCCAGTAGGTAAGTCATCGCTATAGCTGTCAGCGTGATAAACAAAGTCTCCCCTATCTGCAACTATCCGCAATGTATGCTCACCAGTTCGACCCTGATAAAATCCGCTTGGTTTGGCGCCAGTAATTTGCTGATGTATCTCTACCGCTTTGTCGATATGCTCAGCTTCTTGCTGATAGCTATAGTCTTTATAGTCTATCCACTTCAAGCCATGACTGGCAATTTCCCAATCAGCCTCCAACATAGCTTCAACAGCCGCAGGATTTTTCTGCATAGCCGATCGATAGCAACACGAGTAACAGGATATTTCGGCTTGTGGAATAACTGGTTACCGCCAAAAACCAGCACGGCGAACAAACTATAGATTGATCCATACTAATGTGCGTTGCCCTTCAAACGGGTCTGCGTCCGATAATCTCGCTCAGAAAATGTTCTGAGTGAGTGTCACCAATAAGATACAGTTTTCACCACCTTCTTCCGTAATTAATGACCAACTGCACCGCCACTCTGGTGCATTGGCCCGGCCACGGCACAGCCGGCGGCTTTCCGGCATAGCCGACTAAATCCCGTGGATAGAGATTCGAATATTGATCAGAGCCTTTATTAGACATAGTTATAACAAGCCTTTATTTTGTATATTTCAGCATGAACTCAATTACAGCCAACTTTATAGCTTTGCGCAAGCCACTGTCCAAGCGTCTGTCTTTCTTGCTCTGTCATAACAGGAGTGTCAGCAGAAACAACTAGAGGCATTGTATTAGTTAGCACAGCCTGCTGCTGCACTAGCATGGCATTTGCTTGCAATACTTTATCATCATCAAACATCAAGCCTTTTGGGGCGACTGTGAATACCGTAGAGCTTGGACTACTACTATGACAGGCTACACAATGCTTATCGACAATAGCCCTTACATCAGCAAAGGCAACACTTATCGCCAGCAGTCATTTGCTTTGGCTTACCATCACGATTTAGCAATTACATACCCGCTAGCGCAGCGACCAATGCCCAGCTTCCTTGAAACTGCTTTGCCTTATTTTTAAGGTTAAACCAATGTCGAATACCACACCAATCAAAGCAAGCAACAACTAACAAACCAATTATACTGATGACGAACACCATTGATAATGATTGCTGATTCATCATAAAAATCCACCGAGAGTAATAGTTTTATGTAACGAGCGGGCGCATGACTGTTGCCCCAGGCTTGCCTCCGGTTCTCGCCAGCGATCATCTGTGCAACTGCTTTTTTCTGATTCGGGTGATAATAACAAGAACACGTTACCAGCCATCATCGTACCGAGTATCGCCCCGATGTGCAGGAACACGGCTTTGTTCTGAATCATCGATCCAACACGAAACTAATTACCAATACGAACAACACCGTACAAGCAAACATAATCCGATTGTTCTTACCTAGGTTACTTTCGCAAAACTTATGGTATGCAAACCAACCACCGACTAAAGACAGCAGACTAATCACTACCGTCATCCACGGCGCTAATGCAATTTTAGAGGCATCAACCATATAGCTAGCGGCATTAAAATAATAGACCACTGACAGCAACAAGAAACCGGTTATCCAAGTAAAATAGGCCTCATACTTAAACCAATGCAAAGTATCCGGAAGCGTCTCAGGCGCATTTTGATTTATTTTTGCACGAAGTAAAAACCGCCACCATGTATGGCCCATAAATCACCGGCAATGCCTTTACGCTTACCCTCTCGTTCAAGATGCGACTCTAGCCAGACAAAATAAAATGAAGCACCAATCCAAGCGATGCCGACGATAACATGCGCCCAACGCAACAAAAGATTCGCCCATTCCATCAAATAACTCAATGTCATATCCATTCCTTGTTCAATTTTTAAAGCAACTAACCTCTGTGAAAACTCTCTACAGTAGCTAGTCGATCAATAAATCCGCTAAGCGGAATCCCGCTATTGTAGGTATTTCATCTAACGCAGTTCTAAACTCTACTGCAACTGAGTTAGGCAGTCTTGCCGTATAAGCTGCCAATATCTCAGCCTTATTACTGCGCTTTATCGCTTTAATAAAGGGAAAATCAAATTTAGCTAGATACTGCTGATTCAGAGATTGGAACTGAGCAAACTCCGCTGCTGTTAACTCATCCAATCCAGCACCGGCCTGTTCCGCACTAGACTCCTCTGTCAACTCACCAGACATAGCAGCCTTACCAGCAAGATCTGGGTGAACCCTGATCAGCGTTAATTGCACTCTCTGTCTGCTGACCAACACTTGCTTCATTTGCGACTTGCATTAGCGGTTAATATCAAGTTCTCGCTGCGCGTGACACGATCCACTAAAGCCTCAGCAACCCATTGAGAGTGCTCGTATATACTGCCGTATTGTGACAGAAATTCTGCAGACGATAATTCAGACGGTTTCATTAGCCATATACTCACTTAAGATTTTCTCCAACGGCTGACCTAAAGTATTGCCATCAAAGTATAGTTGCGATTCGATTTTTTCCAAATGTCTTGTCATTAACTCAGCAGCCAGATCGGCATTTTTATCAGCCATAGCTTGCAGAATATCAGCGTGATCACTATGCAAGCACTGACCACCCTCTAAAGATTGGTATTGAGCAGTAATCAATTCACAACGGCAAATTATTCGCTTGGCAAACTCTGCCATTGGTGCATTGTTAGCCATCAAGGAAATGGCAATATGAAATTCATGAACTTAAGCCGTTAGCGCGCTACCTAATTCTCTGGCTCTATGGCTTGATGGTCTCGGCATCCATTTAGATTTTGCAATGTCAAAATATTGGTCCAGTTGGTATCGCGTTAGCCAGGCTTAATCATAATTGCTTTCAATTAAATCTCGAAGTTAAGTACTGCTTAGCTAACTCTGGCGTTGTGGTAGCAACAGTGGCCCCTTTATTACGCTCAATAATGATAATGTCTTCATTATCCAAGCGTTGCAAAACACCGCGTATTATCGTCCGACTAACGGCAAACAACTCTGCTAGTTTTTCCTCTATTAGCTTTGTTCCTGGCGTCAGCTTTTTGGATAATATCGCATCAAATAACGCGATGTATATCCGCTCTGCTTGGGTCGTCTTAGTTTCTTTCATAGTGTTGACATATTATTTAGATCACGAGACATCATGGTTACAAGATGTTGAGTACAGAATTTACTGATTGGTCAATGATAAAACCGCGTCCCCCTGACGGAAACAAAAATGCAGGCTACTGAATATTGGTCACAAGACATTTCTTCTTGCCATTCCGATAAACAACGTTATTATTGTACACAATTATGTTTTTTGCAATCTCTGATCTAAAACCTCAGCAAAGGCAGTACAAATTATCTGCTAAAAATCTTTACTGACAGTTAGTTGGAGACTACAAACCGACAAACAGAAACCATAAGACAATCTATACTTTGTCGCGTTTTATCTTGTAACATTATTACGGTGATTGCACTCAAGCAATGGTCACAAACCCAATTACTATAGCAATAACTAATTATTGAGAAATTAACCACAACCATGTTTTAGATACCGCAAAGGGCAAGCCAGCCGAAGGATTGACGATAACGCTTTTTCGTTGCCCAACTGCTAATGCGCTAGAAGAAGTCTCAAGCCACATCACCAATGCGGATGGCCGCTGTGATCAACCTATATTATCCGAAACAGAGTTCGCAAGCGGACAATACATGCTGCGCTTTCACGCAGGTGATTATTTGCGCCAAAGCAGCAATCCAACTGCTGAAGGAACCGCTATTTTTAGACATAATAGACATCCGCTTTGGCGTAAGCGATAGCAACACCCACCATCATGTGCCGTTATTGCTATCCCCATTTGGTTACTCCACTTACAAAGGCAGTTAACTAGCACGACTAATTAACTCATTCCAAAAACAATGCATATGGAAAATCGCTTTGAATACTAACTACACCGATCAAATTCAGTTTTATCTTAATGGCGAACTGGTCATTGAGTCTGGTTTCGCACCACAAACTACGGTGTTAGATTATTTACGCGAACAACGCCGCCTTAAAGGCAGCAAAGAAGGTTGCGCAGAAGGCGATTGCGGGGCCTGCACAGCGGTTGTCCTTAGCTTTAACAAAACAGATTGTGATGAAACTGGAGCCTCTCCTACCCCGTCAACGCTATGTTATAACGCTGTTAATACCTGCATTCAATTGCTCGCCACCTTAGATGGCAAGCACCTCATTACCGTAGAAGCATTAAAGGCTAAAATGGCCTACTCCACCCGATACAAACAGGGCATAGTTTGACAACATGCTCGCACATGCGATTGCACTCCCGGTTTTTATTATGGCCTATTCGCGATGTATCACAGACCCACAAACCTCTAGCTCGCAGCAGTCAGGAAATATGCGATTGTATAGCTGGCACCTATGCCGAGTGCACGGCTACGGACCGATCTAGAGTCAGCAGCATATAAAACCTTGCGCACAGCAATGTAACCGACCAGTTTGATGAGCTACCACAGCGTAACTGGTGCAGCAATTACAGTCCATCAATACCCAAGCAGGCTTTTTAAAACAGCAAAGGAGAATAATTCCGGCACTACAGAGCTCCACAAACCAGTAACTGAAGATGAGCTCACCACGCTGCTCGCAGAAAACCCTGGCGCTACTATCGTCAGCGGCGCAACTGACGTTGGCTTATGGATAACTAAGCAATTCCGCGAATTACCAACCTTAATTTACATAGGTGAGATTAACAGTCTGTCACAAATAACAGAAACTGAAACAGCCATCACTTTAGGCGCTAACGTAACCTACCAACAAGCGTTACCCCTCATAGACAAACATTACCCAGAACTGGCAGAGATGATTCGCCGAATAGGCTCAACCCAAGTGCGTAACGCCGGTACAATTTGCGGTAACATCGCTAACGGCAGCCCAATTGGCGACATGCCACCTTCCCTTTTTCTCTCCCATTAACCTCGACCTCTTTGGGTTTGTCTTTCTAATCTTCTTAACCAGTAAAATCCTCATTCGCTAGCCAGCGAAAGTACAATTGTCACGACCTTACTTCATTGTCTCTACTTGGGCAATCAAGTACCAGAGATGCCGCGAGAGTATAGTTCATTCTTTCATTCATAGAGAATAACCTTAAATATATCTTCATATATAACACTGAAAACATATCTCATACTCCTATTATTTCTTTGCGCTCGATCTATTTTCTACTTTTATATTCTTTCTTATCTACCAAAAGAGTCACCTAAACTCATACTCTAACCAGAACATATCCCTCTTTCTTCTTCTTTTATTTAATCCTATTCTTTACTCTCGTGCGGTTATAATTTGCGTCGGCACTAATTTAATAACGGTCGACAGCGCAGAAATGCAGGTCGCGACTTATCCTCGACCGCACTCGTAAAAGTCGTCCACTATGGCGGAATGGCTTGGGATACCATCAGTAATTTGCCCATCTACTGCTATGTAAGACTTATCTTGTCTCAAGGCAATAGCTTATAATAGAATAAGATAGATTCAAGCAGCACTTGTCATTTAAGTTGGAGGATTTTTTTCTTCCCCTATTCCTTTATCCGATCTAACGTGCCCATCCTAGTCTCTAATATTGACTGTCTTCACCTCTGCTATCAGAACTTTACCTCCACACCCACCCTCATAACATTCTGGAAAATCACGGGACCCCCACTCTCAGATTCCTGCAAGATCGATAGGAATAGAGCTTTCTATTCACCTAGTCCAGCCACAGCTCCAGAATAACCTTGTCAGAGACTCCACCCGCACATACTGAGTTACAAAAAACAAATGCAGGGTCAGCTAGCACTTGACGTTGATACTAGGCGATATTCATTGGAGGCTTATGGCCAGACAGTCCAAATGCATGATCAGGCAGGAGCGCATGTAGTGCAATGTCTTAGGTACGGGACTGTATATGTGACGACAAATTAAACTGCCGTAGTAAGAACCACGCTTCATAGTTTATGTCGGTAAATCTAGCGAGACCCATGCCAAGATTAACAAAATTGGACTCTGACACAATGCACTCAGTAGATGGCGTAATTGGGCGTAGTTCGGATGTTATGCGGGTAACAATGACACCGGACGCGCCAAGCTGCAAAATGACCAGACAGCCGTTTTTCGAGGCAATAGTGCATTTTCCATGACAAGCCATCTTTTCTGCCGTCATAGCAAAAAATCATCGCCTCGCAATGAAAGCCGCCAGATTAGCCAAAGTGGACTACACCCCACTTACACCGATACTCAGCGCCAAAGAAGGCTTTGCTGCTGGCAAACTTGTTGCTACGACTCGCACACTATGCGCAAATCGGCGACAGCGCCAGCACTATACGACGCCGCCAAAACATCAGCTTCAGGAACTATGGAAATAGGCGGTCAGAGCAGGTTTTATCTAGAAGGCCAAATCGCCTATGCCAGAACCAGCGAGACAACGCATTGTCATCTAATAGCTCGACTCCAGCACCCCCATGAGACGCAACATGTCGTCGGACGAGTTCTAGGCCTGCAAGACAACGAAGTCGTCGTCAAAGTTCGGCGCATGGGCGGTGGCTTTGGTGGCAAAGAAACCAATGCCAATCTGTTCGCAGCAGTTGCCGCATTAGCAGCAAAAAGCACAGGAAAGCCCTGCAAATTCCGCGCGGACAGAGATGATGACTTTCTGATAACCGGTAAGCGCCACCCTATGACAGCCAGACTATCGAGTTGGCTTGATGATAACGGCATATTGCAAGGTTCTGGAGATCACGCTTCTAGGCGACTGCGGCTACTCCGCTGATTATCTCAGGGATTGTTTACGTGCCATGTACCATGCCGAACAACGCATATTTTTTGTGGCAATACTACGTTCCACTGGCCACTGCTGTCTTACACCCAACAAAAGTCTTCATACCGCGTTTCCGTGCTTTGGCGCCCCCGCAAGGGCATGCTCACAATGGAGTTTGGTAGCCATAGCACCGGATAAGATAGATGCCTTAGAAATTCGTCGCGCAATGTCTATGGTAAGAATGATCGCACATCACCCATACCACACACATGACCATTGACTGAATTTGATTTGGGAGAGGGGGTGAATTCTTCGCAGAGTTGCTGAAGCTCAGCAGATTATAAAAAATCGTCCTACCACCGCCATTGAGACCATAGCAATCAATCACAGTCGAATCACACGCTGCCCTAAAAGACAGGGGCCACTTGGGATACGCCGGATCAAATTCGGCATATCGTTCACCACCTCCTTTTTAAATCAAGCCTCAGCAACTACTACAGCTTATAGCGATGGCTCGTTGTAATGATTAACCAAGGTGGCACCGAGATGGGCCAAGGACTATACAGCCATAGGTCGCTCCAGTCAGTATGTCCAGTGCTGCGGAGGAAGGGCTACTACAAATGCGTATTGCGGACTCAAGATCAAGAATCCGACAGACACAGCAAGAAAGCCAAACAGCCTCTGCACTAGACAGACTCAATCAGGCGCGGCATGCTCAATGGCATGGAGCGACCTTATGATCGACTCCAGCCACCATATGCACTACGAGCGAATCTTTGCCGCTGAATTTCCACTACTTCAGCTTGAGGCTGAGCAAGTAGTTTTTCGTTAAACAAAACCAAGTCCGCCATTGGCGATCAATTGCTATCCTTTGCAGAACTCTCAGCGAAGCTATTTAAATCGCATTCCCCGTTATCCAGCCAGGCTTTTATAAACCCACGACATTCACTTGCACCGCGCCAGGACCACTGTGATGTTTTTGCAAATAAGGCCTGATCCATTTTTATTATTGTTGCCAGAGGAGGTCGGGCAGGCGCTGACACAGTGTTAAGTGTACTTAAATGACTGTTTCACGGGTGAGTTTCACAGCGTGTACCCAGGTTGCTGATTATCGAGGCGCTCATATGATTGACGCAGGATGGTCGCGTAAAACCTTTGCATTGGATTGCGAGGGGGCCAAGTCGAAGGACGGAGTAATTCGCAGTATCACAAAGCATAATGGGACTCGGTCTGACCAAAACGAAGAAACTCTCTGGTGGAACGACAAAGGCGAGCTGCGTACACATGCACCCTCGACCTATAAAATCCCTACAGCAAGCGATCGTCCCCTAACGCTAAACTGCCAGCTCTGGAGAAAAGGTCGCTGTGCAGAGGAAACCATTCACCGCAGCAAAGGTGTCGGCGAGCCTCCGCTGATGTTAGCGATGTGTGTGTTTTATGCGCTACAAAATGCGATCAACGCCGCTAGAACCGCTCAAGACAAAACTGAGATGTTGATAAACTCACCAGCCACTGCTGAAACCATATTAATGGCGATTAGCAAAGACTAACTACCAACCCCTATAGAACACCTGTGCAGTAGATCTCTTTTGAACACACAATATTCCGCATATCGCGGCGAATGCATACGCTTCGCCGCTAATCCTTTTGAGAGCGCAGACGCCTTAGAACATATTAGCGATGCTCTGTTACTCATCAAAGATGGCCGCTACATTTTTGTCGGCAATTATAATGACGGCAAGTCACAACTAGATACTCTAGGGTTAACCGCCACAGATGTTGTGTGTGGTATTATTTGTCTAATCGTTTAATAATTATCCTGTGACAATCTCTCCTGCTCACGGCATTACATCTGCCGGGCTTTTGGTTGATTTACATTGTTCCATTAACCGCAAATCGATCATACTCGGGCGTTACGTGCAAGCAAATTATTAGATTGGCTCAACGAATACACCTTCTCCAAGCTGAAGAGGTCATTTGTGCTACGCCTCAAGCAGCTGTGAGAGGTTTACCATTTTAAAGCTATATAAAATTCATACAAAGCTGTCTCAGAAACGGGGTAACAACTGCTGCAACTTACTGCACCGTACACCCACAATCTGCAACAGCGTTATTTGAAGAAAGCCTGGCAAAAAACATGCGCATGCATACTGGCAAAGTATTGATGAACCGAAACGCTCCTGCAGCACTCTGTGATACCGCACAGTCGGGTTACGATGACAGTGTCGCTTTGATTGAGAAATATCACCAGCAAGACAGACTACATTACGCAGTAACGCCGCGCTTTGCCCCGACCAGCACCGCGGAGCAACTAGAAGCTTGCGGTGATTTGTTACAGAAATACCCCTCGGTCTATTGCCAAACCCATGTCGCTGAAAACCGCGACGAAATAGCATGGGTAGCCGAGCTATTTCCTCAGAGTAAAAGCTATCTAGCCGTCTATAAAGAACTGTCAGATTTATTAAACTCACGCAGCCATAGCTTGGTCACGCATATTTTTTGAGTCGGAGATTGGTCATTAAGCCAGAAGAGCATCAGTAAGCACTAGCCCGACTGCCCCAGCTCAAAACCTGTTTATTGGCTCAGGGTTATTTGAACCTAAAGAGCACGAGCCGATAGCCGGCATCAGCCAGACATCACAACAGGGCTCGCTTCAGATATTGGGCGGCGGCACAAACCTCTGCCCTTTCATCACCATGAATGAAGCCTATAAAATCTCCCAACTACAATCAAACTCGATAACCGCTGCACAGTGTTTCTGGTTGCAAACAGCTGGAGCAGCAAAGGCTTTAGAACTAGACAAACATATTGGCAATATAGAAGTAGGCCTAGAAGCTGACTTCCTAGTGCTGAATGCCAACGACTCAATAGACCTACAGCAGCGACTAGACAAAGGCTGAAAGCATTGAAGAAAAGCTTTTCGTAATGATCATGATGGGTGATAATCGCCTCATCGACGCCACCTACATCATGGGACAGCGACAGCACAGCTACCATCAAGAGAACCATGCTAAATATATCAACCCAAGCTGAGAACTATTGCCAGAACAATCCAAACTAGCAACCATATACAAAGCACTGCGACAAGCGCAAAATTCGCGATTTCCCCAGGCTGGTGAGCTGTTAGTTTCTGAGGAATAATTTTTTAGCAGATACAAGCTGACGCCCACAATTGCTAAGAACCTTTAGCGTAGATTTTTCAAAAGACCATATAAAGCGTCTACATCATATACAACAGCGTCAACTGCAAGGCGAATTCCTAGTCAAACTATTAGGTAAAGAATCCGGACTCACCATCATAGATGGCACAGGCAGGTTTTGGCAGAGACAGCTTCCTCATGGCAGCCGCTGATAATCAGCTACACTGCTATGAGCAAAACCCACTAATAGCATTATTATTTGAGGATGCACTACAAAAAAGCTACAGAGATGAGCGCATCAGTAACGCCTGTCAAAAAGGTTAGCTTACAGTCAGGCCAAGCTTGACCTTTCCGAGCTAGCTAAATATACCTGAAGAGACTGTTCTTTATATTGACCCGAATGTTCATTCCATCAACAGCGCAAGAAAGTCAAAACAGAGAAATATAGTCAATTTTTGCAATTACTAAACCAAGAACCTTACCACAAGAAAATAGTCTTGGAAGCGCTGCTACAACGACTTCGCAACTTCCCCCCTGCAAACAATTATCATTAAGCAATCAGATCACGCACAGCAGAGATCCAAAAACATTATAGGTGTAGATCAAACTGCAGATTACATCAGCAAATCAAAGGCAGCGGCTTCCATCTCCGCAAGTACACCAAAGCAATAGGATGAATTTTCACAATAAAATCATCCCCTTACATAGCTCATTTACATCCCACGACTATGAACAGATAATTCAGCTTTAACAACCGAGTAATTTAGCCAAGTAAATTTCTATAGTTTAAATCGAAAAACACAATTATTTGCCTTGACAGTCAGCTGAATTTTGCCCAAAATGCGCCCCGTTGGATCAAGGAGCGGTAGTTCAGTTGGTTAGAATACCGGCCTGTCACGCCGGGGGTCGCGG
Organism: Semibalanus balanoides; assembly: GCA_014673585.1. Lineage (NCBI taxonomy): Eukaryota > Metazoa > Arthropoda > Thecostraca > Balanomorpha > Balanidae > Semibalanus > Semibalanus balanoides. The sequence goes on from VOPJ01003343.1 coordinate 12,075, forward strand.
GTTCGAATCCCGTCCGCTCCGCCAACTTTACCTCTTAAATTCTAAGCTAGTTTCTCGTAGAAACTGAACACAGAATATTTCAATTCTCTGCGAATTAAGTTACTCACATTCAATCCGCTTTCACTTCTTGCAAGCATTTATATTCAGCTCAAGAAACACTCTGCACTACAAAACCCCTCAAATACCAGAACATCTACATAATAAATTCGGTTTTCATCGTATTGCTCCTCGTTCAAGATTTACAGTTCAAAATTACAGTTCAAAGTTTTCTGTTCAATCCACTCGTCTTACTATTATACTCATTCGCTTACTTACCCCCAGTAGCTTCACTGATACTGCGTTTTTTTTGACTAAAAGAAGATAACCTGTGACTGATACACCACCATGCCCTAAATGTGAATCCGAATATGTATATGAAGATGGCCCTTTACTGATATGCCCTGAGTGCGCTCACGAATGGGGTAAAGATGACGCAGCTGATAATGCTACCGTTTATCGTGATGCCAATGGCAATGAATTACAAGATGGTGATTCGGTAACTGTTATCAAAGACCTCAAACTAAAAGGCCCTTCAGGAACGGTAAAAGTAGGCACCAAAGTGAAGAAATATTCGCCTTGTAGATGGCGATCATCAATATTGACTTGTAAGATTGATGGTTTTTGGGCCAATGAAGCTCCAAATCTGAGTTTTGTTAAGAAGAGCTAATAATTAGGCTTCTGTAATTAAATGAGAATGTTTGATAGATTGCAGAGCAACTCCTAAAGCAGCCTATATCAAATAAGCGACTCAAATGAGCTTTTCAGGGGTGCGCTATCTAGATCTTTATACGACTCGTTTCAGGCCTTATTGAAACTTATTAATTAGGCCAGGCTTCGGATAACCGTCAGCTGGCAATCCAAGCTGCTTTTGAACCTCTCGAACAGCACCGCGTGTACGCTCTCCAATAATTCCATCAATCTAAACCGACTTGAAACCCTCTATCAGCTGCTTTCGCCTGCAATGCTTTACTTCTTCAATCCCTAGAGTTGAAAACACTGCCGTTACCAGAGCTACACTCTAGGCGCACCAAGCTAGACGAGTGAGTAATAGGCTGCGGTTAAAGAGTACACTAATGACTGGTTCCATTCAAATAAGCATTAAAGTTTGGATACGCCAAGAATGCTGGGCCGTTTTTACCCATCGGTAATATTAATGAAGCCGGGACATTTGAGCCGTTCAAGGCACTGCCATTGGCTTGAGTAACACCCATGCTCGCCCACTGACTGTGACTTAACTTGTTGTCTAATCTTGCTTGCGACCAGTCCATCACGCTCGGCACACGGACTTCTTTTAACCATGGCTCGCCCGCTCTCCAACCAAAACTACGCATTAAGTTAGCTGCCGATGCCAAAACATCAGGTGCTGAGTTAATAAGATCCCGACGACCATCACCATCAAAATCCACTCCAAATTCATTGTACTCAAATGGTAGGAATTGCATTTGACCTCATTCACCACCCCAAGCGCCTGCGCAATATCGTTTTGACTAAGATCTCCACGTTCGAGATTTTTAACAGCACTCAATAATTGGCGGACGGAACAACTCCGGCCTGCGACAATCAATAAGCAAGTGTTGCTAATGATGGAATAACCAGAGTTTTACCATTATTCACACCGAAGTCTGTCTCTAGGCCCCAGAAAGAAGCTAAGACTTCACCAGGCACACCGTATTGCGATTCAATAGTCGACAAAGTCTGGGCATATTTATTTAGGTTCTTCTTGCCTTGACGCATACGGTCTTCAAGAGACGAAACGACCAGCGAAATTTCAAAATGACTGCGCAAAACCGCTGTGTCTCTGGTTTTTTTTATAATTGAAGGATCAAACTTTCACACCAAATCCAAACCTACGAGACAACACTTTGCGGCGATTTAATCCCGCTATTAATGGCCTCCTGCTTAACTCCACTAAGCCAGCTGCTAAAGCTACCGCTGTTTTGACAATCAGCTTGTGCTGTAGACACAGTACCTAATAGCAACATTGCTGAAAGCGCTGTTAATGGCAAGCTAAGCTTTGAGCTTCTAAATCCAGCTATCCCTCTTTTTATTCGATTTATTCATATTTCCTCTGTATTTCTGGATACTTTTTAGTATCGTTTCTCAGTATTAACGTGTGCTATTTATTATGTTGTAACGCAGTGAATTTATTATATCTGACTAACTGAAAATGAAATAAATACAAGCATCACAACCAACCCAATTTATTCGCTGACAACTCAAACAGCTTGCATTAGCAGCCAATGCTCCATCACTCCCTTATAGTGACAACTACACCTCTGTGATCGGCAATCTCACCTATAATGGTAGCGCTCGGCAAAGTTTGATTATCTAAAAGGTGTAGCAACACATTCTCGGCGATAAGTGTTTCGGCATTCACTCTAGGCATTACCAGCAACAGCCCCCCTGCTGTTTGTGGATCAGACAGTAAACGCGACCACAGTTGTTGGTCCGCTGCATTGCCTCCTTGGTATTCTGCTGCAGCATAGTCTCTATTGCTAACTAACAAAGAGCTTTGCACCCCTTGCTGTGCAAGAGTTTTAGCGCCGGCAAATAGTGGCACTTTTTTGGCAAACAGCTTTGCACCAACTTCACTGGCACGACAGATTTCTGCCATGTGCCCAAGGCAACCCAAACAGAAAATCGTAGCTGCAGAAAATCGGTTAAATTTTTTCAGTTGTTTTAATATAGCGCTATTTCTCGGAGCGAGTATTCTTTGAAGCCATTTGTCTACCCAAGACCTCTGCCTGCAAAACCTGATATCCCCCTAAATTAGTACTCACTACCTATAGCAATGAGTGAGCACAACTACGTCACCCAATTTAGCACCGGACTTTTTGCCATAGTCTCCTTCTGAGGAATCTTGCAGTGCACTGATACTTAAACCAACTTGCGCAACAGCAGTTTCCGCGGTATGACCACCGCTAATAGCAACACCCCACTGAGCAAGTTGTTGATTTACCCCGGCGATTATTTGCCGTATCCGATTACTTTGTATCGCGTCGCTGGCTTGTGGCAGACCTAGCATGGATAACACCGACTGCGGCGTGACACCGGAAGCGATCAGATCATTAACCGCATGTATCGCGATCAACTGCCCGAGACGATAATCATCAAATATACAATCGGTAAAAAAGTCTACGCTTTGAATTAGTTTGTGACCGTTGATATAGTCACGGCAGCGTCTGCCAAGTGGTGATTACTAAGGCTTTCTGTGACGCCTTGTTTTGATTCACTTTTCAGATAACAGAACTAAATCCCCGCTACTGAAATCTAGCGCGTCAGCCAATACCCCACCAGAAAATCTTGCCTCCACATCCTGTACAACGCATCGCATCTGATTGCTTGCGCGTTGATTCAAGCCCGTTAGTATTACCGCCGCTAGGACTCATAGGCTCTACGTCAAAGCGACGCATGAATTTTTTGTCGATATAATCTTTCCACTGCCAAACCCATTTACCTTTGACGATGAATCGGCCTTTACTACCAATGGCATATTTGTCTCCACAAGCCAATAGAGTCAAAAAGCTCTGTTGCGGCTTATAGGGTTTCAGGGCGCGGCCGCTTATCTGTCTCTGCAGATTCTCCACCAATGGTTTACCCTGGCGAACGGCGAAAACACCTGCTTTTGGCCTGGGATACTTAAGCACTGTGGCAACATCTCCAACCGCAAATACATTGGCGTGCGATACACTGCGAAGGGTGTCCTCAACAGCAATGAAACCGCTGTCTGTGCATTGCAAACCTGTGTCTTTTAACCATGGCCTTGCCATCGCGCCTGCAGCCCATATGGTGAAAAGTGCCTGCTGACTACCACCATTTTGCAGCAGCAAGCTATTCGGCACGGACTTCTAACGACCATCATCGCTACACGCGATATCGCGTAAAGCCTTGGACTGGCCATTTTTTGCTGGACTTTTACTCATCATTGGTCAAGTATTCCTGGCTACCAATATATGGATGTGGTGTTGTAGCGAGCACTACTCGCAGTGGCCTCAGCCACTTCTATACCAGCTGCTCCTCCCCCAACAACATAGATAGCTTGAGAGTTATTTGTGGCGACTTCGGCCAGCTTGTCTGTAAACTTGCTCAAAAAACTATCTATCGGCTTTACCGATAACGCATGCTCCGCAACGCCAGCAGTGGATTGATTCGGCACCGAACCCAGATTAATAGACAACGTGTCGTAATAGAGATCAGGCCTATCATCAAAAGTGAAGCTGCTGCTTTGTCTAGGTTTATGCCGCAAGCTGCCGCTGCAATAAAAGACATATTGGCTTTTCGTGTCAACTTAGCCAGATCGATATGACACTCATCAAACTCATAGTGCCCTGCAATCAAGCCTGGCAACATACCGGAATAAGGCGTATGAATATCACGCGAAACGACGATCACTTGAGTATTAGCAAGTGGATGCATCGCGAAATGACGAATCACCTGCACATGACTATGACCACCGCCAAGTAACACGAGGCGATGTGAAAATGGGCCAGTTTCAGTTTTCAAAGAATATCTTTTTTAATGTTGTGTCTTATTGAAGTAATGAATTACAGAATGGTCAAAACACTTTCAGGTGGTCGAC
>VOPJ01003350.1:0-16714 GCA_014673585.1 Semibalanus balanoides
ACAGAAAGGTGCAGGTAAGTACTGTTTGACTATTGTAACAATGAACAAACAGCAATGCTTATCAGTTGCCGGACACAAATGCAATAACTCGCTCCATCTGTTTCATGTCATGCATGCTTTACTAGACCTTAGGTCACCGATTTACTTTACCTGACCTTGGATCACCGATTTAAACCAAAATCAGAGAGATACAAGATGTAGGTGATGATGCACTTCTGAAATAAGTATTGTTTGACTATTGCAACAAACAGCAATACTTATCAGTTGCCGGACACAAATGCAATAACTCGCTCCGTCTGTTTCATGTCATGCATGTTTTACTAGACCAGGTCACCGATTTGCTTTACCTGACCTTAGGTCACCGATTTAAGCCAAAATCAGAGATAAACAAAATGTAGGTAGGTAATGATAGACTTATGAAACGCTGAAGGTTTCGAATCCATCCTTCAACCACTGTGGCTGCTATGGCACAACCACAAGTACCATTTTTGGCGTTTTTGGCGGAATGCTATCCTATATGAGTCAATGGGTAAAACGGGTAATAGAGTGATATCTCCGCGTTCGCCTGTTTTCATACGGGCGAAATACTACAGTGAGCTGGAAGCTGAGTACCTTCTTGAGGCAGAAGCTCCACGAAATAGTGCTCTTCGCCAACCAGTAGGCAGAAGCTGCAGTGACTGATAGTGACCTAGGAGTGGTGGATACGGATAGTGCAATTCGGGTCTCTCCTTCCTGAACCTGATGTATAGCTGATAGCTACATAGCCGTTTAGCTGAGTTACTTGTTCGGATGAGTTGCGACGAATGGAATGTGAATGTGTGGAATGTGACGAATGTAGGTAAATGGAATGTGGATAATCTCCGAACAAGAAGCTAAACAAAAATAATCGAAGGTCATCGGAGGTCAATAACCTCGGCTGACCTCAGAAAAGGTCAGTCGATGTCACAATTTCAGCAGAAGACACACCTGTCACCTGGAAACACCTCTGCATTTGCTCCTGAACGTCAAACACTTGGAAACTGCAAGTGCAATGTAAAAAGGATCGATACTACGGGACACCAGTTTCGTCTGACATGACCTTGAGAAACAGGTCATAGGTCATGGGTCATGAAAGTTGGAAGTTCGAAATTTTTAGAGCATGTGTCAAATTGTTCAACAGTACGGTACTGTAAGTTGCATCGTGATCGGTTGCAAACTTCGAGAGTTATTTGGGAAAAACCGAGGGAGTGGCATCCACCCCCCTACCCGGGCGGGGGTTAATTTTCAGCATACACAGCTGCTCCATTTGGGGGCGTTTTACTCATAATCAATCGAGTCAACATCTGCAGTGCTCAGAATTACTCCATTTCATACCATTTGCTTTCAACGCTCATTCAAAAGTTGCTCTTCCGCCGTAGGTTTAACATTATGAAGGAATTTCTTGCCCTTACATATGGCAGCGCTAGTTTCATCCATGGCAGGCACGTCTGGCCTGTTACAGCGTAAGCTTAAGCGTGCTGTCTTATCCTTTAGAGGTCAATGGGTATAAGTTAAAACAACCACCGAGGTGGAATCACAAATAAATTGGAGCCTGATCTTGACATCTGTAAAAAATGGCTATAGTATATTGGTACATAGACCCGGAGCCGATGTCGTCATCTCTCTTTACTAAATGTTGATGATAGTCGACATGTTTTACATTTGGCCGTACATTAACCATACATTTGGCAGCGTGAAGGTTTTCTCTATTTCGTGAAATTCCCTAATATGACGTCATCAGCCCAAATATTAAAACTGAACTTTTTATTAAATTGAGCACTGTTTGTGAGAAACAATTGTTATAATCGTGTTCGGCAGCAATTCACTTCATAATTAAGTGGTAGCAAGTGTTCATAACGAGTGGCGTAACATTTGAACCTAACTTCTTGGTAAGATGGCAGGTGTTCCCTTGATGAACTCTAGAAGCTGTGTTTTTTGGGCATGTTTGTTTGCAAAATATTACTTAACGTTTTCGCTTCGACTTTGTTGCTGTATCGATTGTTCAGGCAGTTCCTTCAAATCAATTGGCTTCCATCATCCAGGATACTCATGAACTTTTGTTTAACGTACGCCGTCTGTCATAACCCTTACTATTGCTTGCCTCACGTCGAACACGTTCCTCTCGTTCGTCCTTAACGCTTCTTCAGCCCCTTTTCTTCGTCATTTTCTGAGGTGTTCTAAAGCCTAAGTCAGCTGCGAGTGTTCTCTTATATGTCACTCTGTTAAAATCCCCGTTTTCTGGCGTAATTAGATCATGTACATTTGCCAAACATTATTCTATACTTGCCTTACATTAAAGGGACCTGTCCCACCTTTTCCAAAGTTTCAACTGTACGCCGCCATGTGGTGCTACAACTATTAAGTAATCTGCTTGCCGAACACCCCGATTACTGACTTTGTTTTCTCACTAAAGCTGCTTAATATTTATAAAAAATACGATTTCCCTTAATATCTTGGCGCTCGACTGAGTCATATGAACGGATTTCTTTTGGGAAAAAGACGACAACCACCTTCAACCGCTGGCTACTCCATGTATCTACGGTATGACTAGTCCGTACTGGCTTATGTACAAGCCCAAATGCTAAAAACAAGTAGACTTTCACAACACATTGCGGCTAAGCAGACGGATGACGACCATCGATTACAGAACCCTAATGCTAATCTCATACCAGGGTTCTTTGTTGGAGATCGTCAAAACCAACACTCAAACTCTTCTTTGTTGATTCGCACCTCGGTGCGTTTTGTTTCTACACCTTATACCATAACCCATAATTTCCCAAATGCCAGCCACGGAAACATGGCTATCTCAACTCAATACCTCAACTGTTAAAGTGGGACAGTCCCTTTAACGGACGAGCACTTCACCAGTTAAAAATATTTAGACGTTTATTCAAACTAAATGTTTTAACGGCTAAATAATAGTAACCGTTCCAAACAGCTGCGACTCCATTGCGCAAAAAAACTAATTTAATTATTATGAGAAAGCTAATTTAAATATTGTGTGTGTTAATGTGATTGACGTGAAACTGAGGTGATCGAGGGTGATAAGTGTTTGTTTATTGTCAATTATGCTTAAAAAAATGATTTAGCAATTTTAAAAACATTTCGGTAAATTTCTCAAGAAGAAAAAAAGTTGTAGTGTTGTGTGGCATTGGGGACTACACTTGCCCTCAACTAAAATGAAATTGCAGTAAACGTTTTTCCACAAGAAAGCTACCGATGTAAAAGCTCTGGCAAATGCTGTCGGCTCAAAATTCGGAGGGTATGTGCTGGCAGTATCATTTCGCCTGAGGAGATATCGGCGGTAATTTCCAAAAAAAAAATATATCTGAAGAAAAGGAAGTCAGCATGCAAATCGCACGAGAATTGTGTTAAATCCAAATGCATCTCAGGCCATCGCAACGTATGCAAACTTATTTTAGTGTATTTGCGGCGGCAATGCCGCTGTTTCTAAAGAGAAAATTGAATCAGCATCAGCAATGAGATGACCCAATTAAAAATTATATTATTTTTCTTAATTTTAACCCGCCACGTCCTTCATTCTGCCAAAAATATAACAACTGTCAAAGGAGACAAGCGAAGTCAAAACGAAAGTCGAATCGCTTATTCTAAGCCTGGGCCTGGGGAGACGACCACTGTGAAAGAGAGTGCAGAATCGCCACCGTTTTCTCATGATGATGTTGTGGAACTACTTAAAATTCAAGGCTTTAAGGTAAGAAATTTCACCGATGGCCCTCCTCTGGCATTCATGGGCGACACAGCCTACTACCCATCTCAGGTGCTTGCCCACCTTCCGTCAGTTGCCGACCGAAGCAACGTTCAGAGTAAGCGTCTCTGGATCGATGCCAATGGAAAACAGCAAGTTTGGTACTACTTCGATACGCAGACGCGTGCTGACGAGAAGGTCTTCGAGGAGGCGGTCAAGACCTGGGCGGCAGCCACGTGCATTAAGTTCATTCGGGGCCAACCGGGTGCATGCAACGAAAACCGCGGTCACGGTGCCGTGTGCGTGGGCGACTTCGGCGGCTGCTGGTCACTAGTCGGCAACTCGTACGTCAACGGCTGGGAGAAATCTTCGCAGAAGATGTCTGTGATGCCTAAAGGCTGCGAGATGGTGGCGGCTGCGCATGAGTTCGGCCACGCAATGGGCCTGCAGCACCAACAGTCACGCCCTGACCGTGCCAAGAACATCTGGGTCAACTTCGAGAGCCTCGACATCAAACTCGATGGTGACAGAGATAGCAACGTGAAAAAGGCCTGGTACCAGGCGTCCATGTGCGGGAAGGACCAGACGGTGGACGTTCCCGCGCCGTACGACTACATGTCCATCATGCAGTACGGCGCGTCAGACTTCGCCGGAGAGGACGGTCGCATGGTCTACGTGGCGCACGACCCCCATAACCAGTACATGATGGACTACCATCGGAACGCCGGCATCGCCCAGACCCACTACGACAAGCTCTTCATGAACGTCGCCTACAAGTGCGACGTTCTGTGGCGCAAAACGTGCAGCAGCAACGGCAACGACGGCTCCAAGTGTCTGAACGGCGGCTTCTTCTCCAAGAAATGCAAGTGCGAGTGTCCAGATGGCTTTAGTGGCTCAGCTTGTGGCAGCAAGAGTGGCTCATCGCTCTATCCGGTCCAGGACCGTGCCAAGGTGATGCTGGATATCACAGCACCCGGATCGTTCGATCTGGCCGGACGCGGCATGAACCTGGATGGCGCGAACCTCATACTTCCCACCTTCGTGTTCTTCCAGTTTATCACCGTTGTGGTTAGCTCGGACCACAAACGCGAACGCTCCACTATCACCGTCAACCAGCCGTTCCAGGCGATAGCCGATCAATTGGGTACGGAATACGGCCAGGAGGACCTGCTGGCGAACATCGCCATTGGCGACTGTCAGGTCAGCGGCTTCTTTTACTGGGGCGACGCAAAGGGCAACAAAATGCGCACTGAGTGCATCAGCTCCGTCTACAATAACGAGGTGGCCGACAGGCGCCCCAATCTGCGCGGACGCAACCGCACTCTCAGCATGATTGTCGTCAGCTCTCTTGGGAGGCTCTTCAAGGAACCGGGCATCTCGATGAAGGCGGCCGAGTTCAAGCTCGACGTCGAGTTCTGCACCAACGCAGCGCTGCAGTTGCGGACGTTCAAGGTGGCCTCTGACGACCCAGGTCCTCTGTCCGACCCGCAGGACGAGAGGGGCGGTCTCGGCGCCGGCGCCATTATTGGTATCGTTATCGGCGTAATCGTAGTGCTGGCGGCCGTCGGCCTGGCGGTGGCGTGGAAAATGGGGAAGCTTCCGATACGGTAGCGGCCGCGTGCGGTGCGGAGCGCGCGGCGTGGAACTCGTGTTGTGTCCCATCGTGCCTCTCCTCTTCTGAAGTGAAACGGTTTTCGGTTATTTCTTTGGTGTCTTTGTTATGGAAAGAAAGTAGTCTGTTCATCGTATCATCGTAACTCTCCTCTTCTGAAGTGAAACGGTTTTCGTTTATTTCTTTGGTGTCTTTGGTGTGAAAAGGGAACATTAGTTTTGTAACGATGCATTCGTTGAAATACAATATGCTTCTTCATAATTTTTATATTCAAATTGTCTTTAAAGGGATAGCGCCACCTCGCAGGCCAATATCGAGTTTTTGTGTGTATCGGTAAGATAGGCCGTGGTCCAATTTCACCGAGAATGTCTGGGTTCCCGAAACTCACCATTTAGGATAAAAAAGTACCATGGCACCTTCAATGATTGGCACATTCGTAAGAGGCAACATCACTATTTTGGAATCGCTTCTTTGCCAGACTATAATTATCTTTTAAATGCAAACTTCAACATTAGCATTCTGTTATTCAACTTAAAACTTAAATCGATTGCAGTTAAATTAATTGTCCACAATCTTAGCATTTTGTTTCATTGTCAAACACAAAGAATGGCAATGGCCTCGACTGGGCGTAAAAAGTCCAGTGCTTTACCTTATAACACAGGGCCCAAGTGGGCGGCGGAACGTTTCTGGCAAGGGGGGGGCACTTCAGATTTCCACTCCCCAAATTTCAATCCTTCATGCCCAAATGTGAAAATTTACTGACCGGGGGGAAGGTCGGGGGTCAGCATTTTATCTAGTGTAAATTGGTGTTTGTTCATCAAGGCGGGTGGTGACATGGCCCCGTGCCCCCCTCTTGGCTTGGCAAGGTGGTCGCGCGGCTATATGCGCTTAGATAATAAATGCATATTAGAGTGGCCCAGGCTTACATGGTGATTCTAAAATGTTGGAAATGTGGGGCTCCTCAAGGCTTGCCCCTGTTTCCAGGGCCTCTGCTAGGAATTCCCTGGGGGGGGGGCCAATTCGAAAAAAAATGCTAACTAGGGGCATATGGTAAAACGCAGGACACGGAAGCCAGGATTTAGGGAGGGGGCACGTCAGTGGTTTAGAGTAATCATATTTTCGCTCCTCAGTCAAATGCTGTTAACCTAGTGTGTGTGTGTGGGGGGGGGTCGTTTGTCAGCGAATCGCATTTATTAGTGCAAATTGGTCTTCCCTTAGTTACGTCCTTGATACTCCTTACTTACAAGGTATGAATACATTTGGAAGTGATGATAATGACAAAATATAAGCGTAGCAACAAGAAAAATAGTAGAATAATACAATATTGAAGCTAAATAAAAATGTTAAAATTAAAGAATCCATCATCAAAAGGCCACATGCCTGTGATGTCGATTTTTAAAAACGATTGGGAACCGAACGGAAACGGAGCAAAGGGATCCACTGGCGCCACAAATCCAGGCCCTGCCGGAGCTCAGCGAGAGCTTAGTCGTGCCAAGGGAGGCATCTGACGCCCCCACCCCCCAAAAAAGAGGCCCAAATGGGGATTAGGCAGAATCAACCAATGTCGTTACATAGCGCGTCTAGATTCATGTCAAGTTTGTCACATCGCCATATAAAACTAAACGAAGAAAGAAAACATTGCTTCGCCGACATTCCCCGTGTTCAATCGTTGATGTGATTGAAGGTGGTTCTGGGTAGGGATGCTCCTAGAACCAAACGATTTTTAGAAGCTTGTTTCCACGATCACCATGCTGAAAACTTATGGTAGATGTTCTATTGTTTGTGTCAGTTGCCCGATCTAGGCCAGAAACAAGGGAAACCCATAATTGCAAAAAAACAATGTTTATTGGTTGAAATCCCACAAAAATATCAAGCAATAAAGCAATCTATTGTGTTTTGCTTCTTTAGGAGTAAATGGGTGAAATAATGCTCTGTCTTTAGTGAAGTTTTTTGGCTTTTAAGATGTGATTTACGTCAATTATTTTCTGATTTCAGGCAGTTTTGTGGCCTTGGCCTTTTAGCCCCATTTGACCTGCCATTGGCCAGAAAACATAAGAAATCCAAAAGGACTTTTGGGGACGAGACGCAACATATGGAGAGGCTGAGGGCAACCCCCAACGTATATTTAAATTACCACAGGTGTGTCCGCGCCGATTTCGAACCGACGCGAAAAGGGGCGAGTATTCGTATTCAAGATCTCAATTCTCAAAAGCTACGTTTAGTTGCTGTAAACGGCGTATTATTGGTTTAAGTTAGAAAAGCATGGCTTAAGTGACGCTTTATCTCCTTAAGGAGTGGTGCTACTCTTTTGAAATGTACAAATATTTTTATTACGGTAAGAAGCTATTGCTTATTATTGGTTACGATAAAAAATTTCACGTTCTGGAGCCCCTTTTAGTTTTTGAATTTGTACTTAAATTCTGTTTGCATTTGTATTTTAAACTCATAAACGATCGTCACAATAAACAGAGTAGCGAAGATGTTACCATATGGCGCAACTGGCCAGAGCATACAATATTATGCTAGCCGTTGTAATTTAAGAGCAATGTGCTTCTAAGTTGACGAAAGCTCCTCTGGCGAACTATGATAATTAATATACTTGCCAGTATGTGAATTTGGCGGACTTGGAATATCGCAGGCAACTAAAGTTATTCTGGGGGAAATGAAGTACATGGCTAAATTCAGAAAAATATGTTCTACAGACTAGTGTCAACAACTCCACACGACCAACCAATGACCAATGACCAACAAGGCACACTCCCTTTAACCCTATTCCCTGCGGGCGGACAGAATATCGTTAACCTCGTTATCGTTGGGCAGATTCCCCCCCAGAGATCTCGATAACCGCTCGGCCGATTTCGATGGGACAGAAACTATTTGATTCGTCGTGACAAAATATTTATTTTAGGACACCGGAATTTATTTTTTGCTTAAAAATGGGGGCCAGGGGGCAAAAAAAAAAAAATGAAAGGTATGCGGCCCACGTGACTCGGACCCGCTTTTCATGCAAACGAAAAACGTTTTTGAGCTTCCAATTTCATGTTCTTTAATGTTATAAAAGGCCAAGTACCAAATCAAATTCATCGGCGTACTCAGGAATTTAAAAATGGGGATTTTCTGATGATAAACCAAATATGTGCTTCGTGGAATGTTTGGACGATAGGGAACGACAACATGTGGGTTTTGATGCTGTAATTTGTTAAATTTAATATATTGCGCATAGGTGGATCCAGGTAAAAAAACGTGAGGGGAGCGCCATGTGCGGAACGCCTTTTATCATCTTACTTATTTCAAGTTGGGTTTAATTTGACAGAGGATATCGCCTCCAACTTTATGTTCCTGAGTGCACCGCTGCCCCAAAATAGTATAATCCAAGTATGTATGATGTATATAGCAGTGACATAGTGTCTGACGCATTTATTCCACCGCAAACTACGAAAGGAAGCATGCGGCCGCACAAACCGCATTCGAAACGGACCTTCCAAACCGGGGCCGGATCCGCCTCTATTGTCCGATTTTCTGGTTTAAATAACACAAACCACAGCGTCGTTAAATGTTATAAAAATTACAAAGTTTCAAGGACGAAGACGTAACCGGTTCAGAGCGACGGACGAAAAACTACCGGGGCAGAATCTGCCCCGCAGGAATATGGTTAACAGGAACGTAACAATTTATCGTTATGTTCACCTACGAGTTTTGTTCCCACTAGGGGCAAAATTGGGCACTGGGGAAGGGATCCAAGCAGTCTCTGTGGAGGGGATTTCCCCCAATTAACTTGCCATCCGTGGGCTATTGGAGTAAGTAGTATATACCAGTAAAAAAAAAGTCGGTTGACTGAGGAATTTGTGTAAAGGCTGTGATCATCATCTATAGTAATCTAGTGCCCGCCCGCGGACGAATTAACTCAGTTTTCACTGAGGGCAAAATCAGTCCACTGGCGGCATTGTCTCCACTGGGGGCAATTGCCCCCCAGTTAACATGTTATTCCGAGGCCCTGCCTGTTCTACTCATCTAGCTGACTAGTTGTGCCAAAATATAAGGTTAATCAGAGCAAATCTTAAGGTCGCAACTTTTTGCGACTTTAGTACATCCCGCTTCCCAGCGGTGGACTATGCACGAATTACGAATTAATGTCCTTCACCGTTTTTCCTCGCTTTACATCATTCTTTCTAACCAAGTATGTCCGTGATGGATTGGTGTTATCTCTGCCAATAAGACCCCAATCCCATCTAATTTGTACCATACCGCTTAAATTTATAACCGAGAGACCAAAAAGAAAAAGGTAACGTCAGACGCAACTGTTACGTACGAATTTCATTAGGCACACTGAGGTTTAGAGCCTTAATTGTTTTAATGGCTCGTTGTTTTAAGTTCATCAATAAAAAAGCAACTTCAGTGAAACAATGGGCATGGATAGCAGAAAGTAGTAAACTCTTCTCGGGTTGAGTTTAGAGAAGTTTGAACAGCCCAGAGCAGCGTTGTGGGAGCCGCCACGGGAACGATTGGAGGAGTTTAGAGGAGGTATCAGCTGTTTGCACCGAAGGTTGGGTATATGTTGACAATAACAATTGTATCAGCTGCGCCATAGGCGTACTCTTTCAATTTTCCCCGGTTGTCCTACCTCGATTTCGGGGCAGCTTTTAGGACTTCAGTGACCAAAGAGCGTCGTCTAATGCTTAAGGAGCATAACATTTTCGTTTAATAAATCGGTGTTACACTAAGTAACAAACTGGGTGGGCAAATGCCCACCCAGTCAGGGGCGCAGCCAGGGGGGGGCATTGGGCAAATTTGCCCCCCCCCCCCTCACGGGGCTGAGAGGGGCCCATCTTCGGGTTCTGAAGGGCCCATCGTCTCGTGGCACTCGTGGGGCGGTGGGCCCTCTGCCGGTCTGACCAAGGGCCCACTCGGTAATCGGTTTGACCTGAGGGGGCTTGGTCGGCATGAGCGCTCTGTCGATTTAAGGAGCCCTTTGTCGGTCTGAAAGGGAGCCCTCTGTCGGTCTGAGGGGCCCTCTGTCGGTTTTAGGGGTCACTCTGACGGTCTGAGGTGGCCCTCTGTCGGTTTGAGGGGCCCCCTGTCAATCTGATGGGGTCTTATACAGGCCTCTATAACAAAACATTTTTTTTTTGGGGGGGGCCAATCAGCCAATGTTAGGGGGGCCCACTTCGGTCAAGTTCGGTGTGTCCCCCCGTCGCCAAAATCCTGGCTGCGCCCCTGCACCCAGTGCTCCGAAATGCCCACCCAGTGGCGATAATTTGCCCAACCAGTTGCAAGTTCTATTAAATTACGGGCATCCGTAACCTCCCGCCCCCTCTCGAGTCTCGGTGACCAAAAATCAATAAAAGAACCATTTTGGCATCGGTAGTATTTTTAACATTTGGAAGCATTTGGATGCGCATGAGCAGGCGATAATCACGTTCTGTTTACAAACAAATTCATTTTAACCAGGTGGCGCGCCGACGGGGGGTCGGGGGTCGCGGACCCCCCCACTTTTTGGAAAACCGCCGGTGGACCCCACTTTGAGCATCGGGACCACGACTCCACTAGGCGAAAGCTGACCAGACAAGGATCCCCTAAGAGTTCAGTGTGTTCCTAAATAAAATAAAACAAAATACGACGGAAAAGGGCCCACATACGGATGACTTTTCCGTTTCCCTCAAGTTCGGACACAAACCCCGTTCCAAAGGAAAACAAAGGAAATATCATCCGTAACATTTCCTATGGGCCCGTAGCACTAAAATGCGACATGAATGAGGGAAGCCACTTACGGTTGTGAAGTAACAGTTACACAACGGTCATATCATATAACATCATATTACATTATGCTTAACATTGGTAGTCGGTCAAAAGCTGCGGGTCCTATAATTTTATTAAGAAGCATGGACATCTTATACCAGTAGAGCCCTTCATTGAGACAAAATTTTCAGGCCCCCAACCGTTCCAGGCCCATTCAGCCAGGCCAAAAAACCGTTCCCACCCGCATTCATTACTTGATAGGGCTCCCATTCCCACCATCAGCATATATTACTTGTTTTTAGTTGGTACCAAGTGATATGGTCTGTCCCATTCACGTTTCCCAATCTGTGGAATTTCCCCAAAGTTTGCACCATTTCCATCCATTCCCCGTCCCCATTTTTCATTTCCATATGGGATTCCCATTCCATGACAGGGCTCTAACATAACAGCCCTTTTTAAGAAAGAAGCTAATGATTGAAAACCCAACTACCCTTACATAGTGATAGGCGATAGCCGATAAGTAATATGGTACCTTTCTAAACTGGCAGAATCCGTTGTGGTAGCCATGTAACCCTCGCCCGTGCAACGTCCGATACCTAACATGACCGTGTAGGAGGAGGGGTAGGGTTTATACGCTCCTGGCGTTTTGTTTCCAATTGAGCTAGAGCTTCAATTCAAACAAGAGCGTGTTGCTTGTGATTAGAGGTAGCCGTTGATATAACATTTGATTTGAATGTCCTGGATCATGAGGTGACCTATGAGGTCATGACATTGACCCGGATGTCATCCAAATCGTTGGCATTTATGGAAATCAAATTATAATGAGCTTAAATCGTGAATGAACATCAATTATGTAAAATGGGTGCTAAATTGAAAATAAGCGTCACACATTGTCCCAAAACTACTAGAATCTTAAAAGGTCATCTCAGGTCATCGGAGGTCAGTGACCTCGCCTCACCTCGGTTGACCTGTGAACCCGGGTGGAACATATAATTAGCCGTTTTCACAATGGATTATTTTGCGCGAAATGTTTTAAAACATTTTAAAATGTTTTAGTAGCAGCCGTTTTCTCGATGGACTAATCGACGAAAAAACTAACCCTCGCCCTACGAGACCGTAGGGCGAGGGTTAAAACATTTCTCGCAAATTAGTCCATCGTGAAAACGGCTACTACTAATTTTATTTTAAAACATTTTTTTTTAAACTTTCGCGCCAAAAATAATTCCCATCGTGAAAACGGCTATTGTGGTAAAATAGATGCCAAGTTGTCAACCAAAAATAGATAAGCGCCACAAAATGTCTTAGAAACACCAGAGGCAAAAAAAGTCATCTCAGTCATCAGAGGGTCACTATCTCAGTGGAAAACATAAATATCAACCTGGTAACAACCTGTGATTTGTGCCAATGTGGATTATGGTCCTACGACAACAAACACTCAGAAACTGCACAAGCTAAACTATCGATTATACGGGACGCCAGTTGTGCATGACATGACCTTGAGGAAACAGGTCATTAGGTCCACGGTTCATTAGAGGATTTTTGTGTATATATTAAATTGTTCAAAAGCAGGGTACTGCAAGTTGCATCGAATTCGGATGACAAGTACCTACGCGAAATAATCACGAAAAACAGAGGGGGTGGCACCCCCTGCACTGGCGAGGAATAATTAGGCTCAACCTTTATGTGAAGCTTGTAAATTGTTTACTCCAATTCGTCTAAAGCCCTATCCAAGGTTGTAGTTTCCATTTTGGGAATGAACTGCATATTGTTTTGTTTCAAATCTCGAAAGGTTATGCATGGTATATTGATCATTCTTATTGCTGGAGTATGAATAGAATATATTCATGTTTGTTTGCAAATGGAATTACATCAAGTTTAAAAATTCGAGGTATAAAAGGTTACTACTTTCAAACCATTTCACTGTTACCAGCTGTTTACCGCTGACTGCCACCGGCCATCGTTATTTATCTATCCAGGCAATATATATGCAAAATAACCTTCATTTAAATATTTCATCTACCGAGATGTGCAACCAAGAGAAGGTTCGGGCTCACCGTCTATCGGGGTTATGAAGGCAACCCCGTAAAATTTCGCTTAATAACAAACACTTCTATAATTCAAGGCTTGTTCCACAAACGTTTGCTTCTAATATAAAATTTCGTTTCAAACTATCTAAAATAAAATTCTCACCAACGTTCGCGGCGTCACACTCGGTGGCTCATCATTAAACAAAGTCATCGTCATCGTCTTCGTCTTGTTGTAACCGCTGAAATCAAAAATTAATTTTTAACATGCTTTTCCGCTTCAAGGCCAACCGGCAAGCTTTATTGATCGGGTTTATCAGGCAAAACGCCGTAACAATTTCGCTTATACAAACACTTCCATAAATATTAAAATTCCTTAAAAAATTAACGAAGAATCGCATAAAAATGGGTATATTTTTTCGTCACGCCATAAAATGAGGGGTACATATTTTCGTCATTTCAGCCGGACCCCCCCCTCATAAATCCTCGGCGACGCCCCTGCTGGTTCCACTAGTAAGCATTTTGGTCCAGCAACTTGGGGGACACGCGAAGCAGCTTCCTGGTGCTCGATGTTTCCGCGTCCTGCGTTTGCGTCCACCATTTTTTCGAAATCGGGCAAAGACTAGCCTTAACATTTAGCCCACTTGAAAGTTCATATTTATGAGGGGAGTGGGACCTTGGGGCTAGCAAAATAGTAGCGCAAGACTGACACAGACGCTTTTTGTTTTGTTTATTGGGGGTTTTGGGCACTGCCAGACCGCTTAATTCATTTTATTTTCCCATTTTCCAAATTTCTATCATTAACAATTGCGTATTTTGTATCATGCCGGCGGAGCGGCGCGAAATTGTCAAGTTTTCCACTGTGGATGGCTGTAATTTTCGACTGTTTGCAGAAGCATTTTATAGCTGTATCGTCTCGACCGTTTGGGGGGGCGAGCAACAAGTCCTCAGGCTGACCTTGGGGGGGGGGGCATGGCCCTTTGGCCCTGGATCCGCCCTTGTGCAAGCTCAGATAAAGGATACCGTCCAGTCGCTGTTAGTCACGCCCTCGGCTCCGCCCACCACTCGCAACCGACCGGTCACGGGTCGGACAGCGCCGGCTCAAAGGCCAGCCTGGGCGGAGCTAAGCTCTGACGTCAGAACATATATCCACCCTTTCACGATGGCCTCTACCCACTGATAATAATCTACAGTGCGAGGTTTAGGTTATGAGTGAATGGGAAGTTCTCTCTCTCTCTCTCTCTCTCTCTCTCTTCTCTCGGTCCCTTCTCTCTCTCTCTCTCTCTCTCTTCTCCCTCTCTCTCTCCTCTCTCTCTCTCTCTTCCCGCCTCTCCGCTCTCCCGCTCTCCCGCTCTCCCGCTCTCCCGCTCTCCCGCTCTCCCGCTCTCTCTCTCTGCATTTCGTTTGACATTAATAGAACTCAATAGTACAAATTATCACAGGGTCTAAAACGTGAATTGCAATAAATTAATTATAAATTCCAGTTGGTGCCTTCCAAAAGAAGGGTCCCAAGCAGCCTACCGTTCACAGCACGACTTGGTTTTAGGTGAATGCGTGCTATGAGAGAAATCTGACAGAGCACAGTTTTTGTCTTTTTTTAATCGATATTTACATACATGTTCTTGGAAGCACAGAGCTCTCGATAGGTATGTGAACCCTGTGTTTTTGCTTGTCGACCAATGTATGTCGTGTCCAAGGAGTTATATGTAATATTTACGTCTGTCTGTATGTATGTCTTCTTAGTACCGTATGTTTGTGGTATTGCTTTCGTAGAATTTAAGGTGATTGGCCTGATTGCCAATTCTTTAACAGCCTGTCAATGGCGTCAAGGTCACATTGCAAGGAGGTATATACAGCGACAGCGTCAATGTTTGGGTCTGTGTGTGAAGCGCGAAGAGCCTTTGCATTGGATTAGGCGGAAGTGTCGTTTGCTGTTTAAACAGCTGGATCGTTTAAGCGCATCGAGGCGAGGGAAGATGGAGAACGGATTACTGTGCTGCCCACCGGTGCGATTTGTATACTTTGGGGGGGGGGGCTGGGCCCCCAATAATTCAAAATTTTAACATTAGGCCTTTGGCGTTGCATGGAAAGAATGGAGTTAAAATCTATAAAGTTATCATTAGGGCCCCCCAATAATTTTCATAAATCGACACCGCTGGTGTTGCCTTCGCATCAGCAGCCAGTGTCGTTCAAAAACTGTCGCCTATGTTTGACCTAAGTCCTGCGCGCCATCTTTGATCATAATAACTGCATACATTAGGACAAATAGCCGCGGAATTGCATCTGCGTCAACAGCTCGACAGGCTCTGTTCTGGGATTCGGCCACAATGCTTAGTACATATGTCAGTAGCTGATGCGTTATGAGGTGTGAACTGATCCAATTAAATGTTGCTTTCCCAGTTTGTTTTTGTGAAGACAAGGGAATATCATCAATGGATGCATCTTATGACACCTGCGTGGTCGAGGGGATAAGACGCTTGGTTTTTGATCTGTTGACTCGAAATCCTGGGATCATGGGATCCTGGAAGTACAACGTAGCACCCCGATCGACCCTCGGTCAGGAGAGTATGGAGAGAGAATGTCGGCATGCTGTGGAGAGACTATGTTGGTACGCTGTTGGTTCCTCCGTAGCTCTACACTGCAATTCCTACACTGGATCACAAAATGATTATACATTTATATACAATGCCAAACTTACGAGACTCTTTATTACTACACGATGTTCGTTCAGGTTTGGTGGTTTTCGCCGCCGCCTTATCTCTGGTTTGAAGCGTTGAAATTTTTTGCATGAAAATTCATGAGAAATATATTGATTTGTTGGAAAAACTAGGTAATGGCTGCTGTTGTTGAAAAAATACATGTTAATTTTTCCAGTGTTCCTTATTTTACCGGAAATATGCCTTTAGCGAGGTGTTTTTATGAGCATAGAAGAGATGACTCTGCCTCAGCCGGTCTTGCAAAAAGTACGCTTTAGCATCACCGCGCACTTTGAACTGTCCTGCCGTGCAGAAGAGATCATTTCCATAAAAAAAACTGTGGCTACCGTGGGACTTCTACCACCTTTGTTAATACGTTTTACTAAGTAACTCAATTATCGTCGATACAAAAGTACCTATAATCCCATTACAGATTGAATAGCTTGTCCGATGCTCGTTTAATGTCCACCGTCGCTATTAAAATGTATGCAACCAGCGATGTAAACTTCTACGCACATATAAATGCACGGAAACTGTTTGTGAGGACTCACTCAACCCAGATATATGCACTGTGCTGCCGATAGAGGGTATGATAATGTGGTATGTATGTGGTGCGTAGTTCCATTCAGCATTTAAATACGTCATAATCACAAGCGCCGGATGCAGTGCCTATCAGCGCACTGCAAATCACTGCACTGCACAATGCACATCATCGTGCGACGTTGGACGCTGACAGGCATACGACGCACGGCTTAGGACGGGGTGTGACGACGTATGACGGCGTATGACGGCGTATGACGGCGTATGACGGCGTACGACAGGCAGTGGGGCCTACGGCGGGGCCCGGCGTACTGAGTAGTGAGTAACCCATCTGCTATTCGACAGTGATCACCTCACCGTACCTCCGAACGCTGCACGGTCC
>VOPJ01003351.1:0-16711 GCA_014673585.1 Semibalanus balanoides
AACGTGACCCTGCAAAATGTCCGAGGCTATAACTCGATAACCTGAGGTCAGATTGAGCTAATATTTCGGCAGCTGAATTCAGGACCCAAGATAACCTTATACACCAAATTTGAACAAAAAGTGAGAGATGAGGGTGTAATTTGGGATAAAAAATGGTCGAAATGTCGTGGAATGCCCCATATACCAAATCAATTTATATAAATAATGTGCTTTTGACAGCGTTTTCCGCAAACCCTTATTTTTCAACAAAAATCGTAGAACATGACTTCACTCCAACGTTATTTCTGGTTGATCTATCATAACCTAATCGCTTTTATTCGGCCAACATGTGTCAAATTGATGTAAAAGAAGACGTAAAGGCTTGGTGACGATGCTGCTTTTGGTTTAGGAGATATTACCAAATAACGGGAGGGGGCAAAAAATAGAGCCCCAGTAATTCGTGGAATTGCGATATGAAGCGGTGCCAAATTTTGAATCTTATGCCCTGGATATGCACTTTTTCTCTATGGTCTCTATTTGTTTCGTTTAACCTGCGCGGCGCTGGGGTCTCCAGCCGAACGCGCAGTGCTGAGGGGATAAATTTTACCCCCTCGTATCTTCCGAACCAATGACCACAGCGAGACGCACAAGGTGACGATCCAGGGCTATCGATGAGACGAGTCTAATACATACCCGAAATTATTCAAATAAGGTCACATGTCAGGTTACTGTCAGGTCAAAGGTTACAATTGAGATATTTGAGTTTTAGGACCATATACTTTCCGTCCAAGCTTAGCCCAAGGGCGGATCCAGGGGGGGCCAAAGGGGCCATGCTCCCCCCACCCCCCAAAACCACCCAAAATCGGCGCAAATTTGACACATTTCCTGAGTTTGTCGTAAAACTAAGCAAGGGCTGATTTACTAGAGAAAGTTTGTTTTAAAATTACAGTTATGATACGATTAAGCAAGCGAAATCCGATGAGTTTTCAGAATTATGCGATAATTTTTGGGATTTTCCCCCCCAAACTGTCAAAATTACACTTTCTGGATCCGCCTATGGCTTAGCCTTCAATTGAGAATGTAATCGCACAAAGCGCTCTCAAAGATATGTGTACTGCATCTCTCGCAAAAAGTAAAAGTGAAATTGCAAGCAAAGGTCAACGTCAAAGTCATGTCACGAAAGGTCACTGTTGGCAATATGTCTACGAAAGTCATGCGACACATGTCTTAGGGGTTATTTCACACGTATAACTCGAAAGTGGTAGCCATTTTACGAATTAATTCTACTGAAGGTCATGGTCAGGTCATTTAAGGTCAAAATTTGTAATTTAATACAATAAATATACAAGGCATGTTTTAAGACCAGTTGTCTCACAAACACAGGGATGGCATTGATTTGTCTATATCTGGTCCATAAAAGCCAAAAAAGTAATTTTGAAAAGTGATGTCATAGTTACCTTTACTTAGGGAACCGTCAGTCAGTCAAAAACAAAGGCATTGCTGTCAAATTTGGTTTTTGAATCGTTCATTCTTAGTTCTTCCACATATATTCTGTTTTTGTTTTAATATCTTGAAAAATTTGAATTTTGTAGACAGCATTTTTTGAGGGGTCAAAACCCAATATAAAAAAACGATGACAATGTCATTTCCTGTCTCTTAATGTTTTTTGTTTACATTTTGCTTCATTATTCTGTTAACTACGAATTCGCAAACATTTATCGTTTTTCTACCAAAAATGGCTTGACATGACGTCATCAAAACGTCATTAATTCCCAAAATAAAATATTCTTTTTTAAAAAATCGTGAGAAACCGTAGAAATGATGCACCATAAGGTACAACAAATTTGGCGTCTCTATCTGTCATCGCTTCTATGTTATTGAGAAAACTCGGGAGGGGGTAAAATTTACCCCCCAGCACCGCGCGGGTTAACCCGCGCCCTACTGGGCCTCGGGATTTGACACGCTCTACTGGAAGGAAGGGGGTGGGTAGTTATGTGTTTGAACACCCCCCCCCTTTCCCCGGCTCTAAATCGGCTCCTATGGGACGTAGACCAAAACCATAACCAATGTTCGAAATGTCGTCAAAAATCGTTTGAAAACTACATGTCAGCGCTGTATTTCTGATGTAGAATTGTTCTAAGAACATGCATTTATGTTAAGATTTATCAATTTCAAATTTTGACCTTTTGTGATCTGAACTTGACCTGAGCTTGACAGTAACCTCGCTTAAATGAGTTCAGATGGTAAAATAATTCTCACTATATCAAATTCTGTATACAAAAACATACCATCAAACATGTGTCGCATGACTTTTGAAAATATTTTGCGGATAGTGACCTTTCGTGACCTGACTTTGACCTATTTTTTGCAAAAACAAATCCTTTTACACGATGTGCATGATACCTTTTTGCAAGATTCTTATAGATAAGGTTGCGGATTAAGTCACGTGACCAAAATGAGCATTCGAAGCAGGGGATCTTTAACTAAAGAAGAACATGCTCAAGGCAGTGAGGCACAACCTATTGCACACTTCATGTCAGTCACTAAAAACTAAATACATATTGGATAATTTCATTCTTTAGTCTAAGAAATCACGTAGAAAATTAAAAATGATATTAGTATTTGATAAACGTAAAGAAGACAAAATCAATCTACATGTCATAAAAAATAAGATTATTACATTCTTTGAAATAAATGTTTTACGGTGACTAGTATTCTTCTTTCAATGGGGCGCCCCGCATGGAGAACTATCATGCGTAGAGTATAACTTATTGCACTTAATAAAATAATAAGAGGTGCTTATACAAGACATATTCGGGCAAAAAGCCTCTATTTAACAAGGTATTTATATACCGGAAGCCTTCCTTTGCTGCATGAACATGACGGAGAAGTACTTCGGATTGTCTACTTGCGCCATTTGTCACAGCAGTAGAAATGAGGCTCCCAACCCCTTAAAGAAGCCGCATAAATGATATAAAACAAGCATAATATATACATTTTTTGGACTTAATAGATAGTTCATCTTATGCTTCTCAGCGTGATATGCAACGATTTTGGAATCCCAGCTTGAAAATCATGAATAAATGCTTAGTTTTGCGACCCGAAAAAATTGTCGTAGCAGTTGCGTGTAAAAATAAAGGAAGAAGTCATTATAAACATCTTAAATCGAAATTACGTCACGTGATGTCGCACACCTGCCCTTTTGAGCACTCTGGTTGATCAAAGTCGCAATCAAAGGCTCTGGGTGGAAAGTATGGTTGATAAACTAAATTGTCTCGATTTTACCTTTGACCCGACCTTGACCTGATATGTGACTTCAATTTTAAAATTGCGAGTATGTTTTAGATGCGTCTCAATGAGAGCTTTCGAGCGCCTTCCTATATGTCTCGCTGCGATATTTTTCCGGAGATAACGAGGGGGCAATATTTGCCCCGCCCGGTCAATGATGTTCGGCTGAGATCCCGGTCAAGCGCGGGTTAAAAGCCACATATCCACGCTAAAAAGTAGAGACAGTGAAAACCTAAAGGTCAGGAAAAAAAAACTCTGCCGGCCTACATGATGTACTGTTTTAGCACGGAATTATTGCTGCGGCAATACTGGCGAGAGTTCCGCGCTCCGTGCTATGGTCGATGTGACCTGTTTCGGACGCATGATGATGATGATGATGATGATGATGATGATGATGATGATGATGATGATGTGTATTTCGGTGCCCCACAGGTGGATTTTAAAGCAACCACGTCAGATACAGTCACACAACGGCGATAAAAACCAGTACAGCGCATGCGAAGGACCAACATGCTACACCTAATATACAGCAATGACATACGAGTACAGCAATAATTACAGCAGCATAACACGCGATACAGTACACCAGGGCTTCAGGGCATGACTCTGCACTGCCTATGGTTCTTTACTAAAGTCGGTCAGCTGGGGCACTGAAATTCCAGTGACTGAACACCCGATAGAGAAAAGCCTCGCGGGCAAACTCCGTTTGACACGGGGAAGTTGCCAGCTGACCGCCATCGTTGCTCTGGACGGACGGGCTGACACGGCAGAACGAGTCACAATCTTGGTCACGCAGAATTCAGACGATTAGACGCAGTCATGGAGATGGCGCATGACTGAATGTCATTTCGATGAGTCGATCGTCAACTCTCCCCCACCCCAGCTCTCGCAGGCGACTGGCGTGACATTGCTCCCGCCGTCCCAAGACCCGTCCACAATCTAGGCACCAAAAGTTAATCACCTTGAAACTCTGTTTTCTGTGCGGCGCTGCAGGCTACCCCAGACACTAATGCAGTAGCGCACGTTGAGGAGACACGAGACCTCAATGAGCAGGCGCTGAGTCTCGCCCGGCAGCCTATGGCGCATCCGGGGCTAGTCCGAGCTGAAAATCATGTTTACAGGCGCTGGACCGACGGTGGTGACGATGTCTGTCCCAGTCTAGGTAAGGCGATCGATGACGACGCCCCAGACCTTGACGCTTGCAGACGGTGCAGATTTGGTCGCTGCCGAGGATGGGACGGGAAGGAAGATTTGTGTCAGCATTTCAGTACGCCGTGATTTTAGGATAAGTCAATCTCTGGTTTTGACGGGTTAGATTTTCAGTGCGGTTTTGGGTGAACCCACTTGAGAGCCAAAGGAAGAGACTTATTTTCAATTCGAGATTTAGGTCGGTGTGGCGGCACGTCTGCGTCAATTGAATCTGAGCGTCGTCCGAGCATACATGATCAATCTTGCTAAAAAGGAACGATGTTGGAGATGAGTCATTGTAAAGTATTTAAGAACAGGACAGGGCCAATATGGACCCCTGTACCACGCCATGAGTCACATCCAGGGGAGCCGAGGAACAACCTCGTATGCCCTGAGTCCTGCAAACGGCAGGCCAGTCTGCGAAACCAAACCTGTCTGATGCCGTACAGCCGAGTTGTCCAGGAGACGGCCGTGCTCACGCTGTCGAAAGCTTTTCGATGTGTCAGCAGGGTGGGACTAAGGTCGTCGAGCATCCCGCCGTGCGATGTGCTTGGGTGATGTGGACGACAGCTTTCGAGCAGGGCGCCCTCCGTGGACCAAGCCCGGCCGGGAAACCATACTGCTTGTGGGAGAGAATATAATGACTTGTGAGGTGTGTCATCAACTAGGTGCATACTACACGCTCGCACAGCTTTGCAACGACTGGTATGATTGAAATGGGCCTATAATTGCTTGGGTCGCTCCGGTCACCTTTCTTATAAAGTGGGGTGATGGTGGCAGCCTTCCACTGCGCGGGCATGTCACAGTTTAAAATACATAAGTTGATGATGTTAAAAAGATGGGGTGCTATCACAAGGAAGGTCATGCGCAACATCTCGATCGTGATGCCGTCCGGGCCGCAGGCACGAGAGGTCCCCATTTGCTGGAGCGCCTCAGATAACTCGGGCATAGTGGCCGGGTGCGGAGCGAAGGCGCCGCCGACCACTCGCGCGCGGCGCGGCGCAGCGGGCTTGCCCGCAGTGCAGCTCGGCGGCAGGAGCCTCCGCAACACTGGGCCCCACCGACGCAAAGAATCGGTTTAGCCGCTCTGCCCAGGCCGGGCCACGACCGACAGTGGCGTCATCTTAAGGCCCCGCTTTTCCTGACATGGCTACTCCTTCGTGTTCGAGCCACAGGAACCCCGGTCAGCATCAGAGAAAATGATACCGACGAAAAACTGAGCAGAGGGGCGTAGAGTCTAGACGAAAATGTGCACATAACTGTCCTGAGCCGTCACAAATATTAATTTTGAGATGAAATTGACAGCCACATAACAATTGCGCCGCCGAGAGGCGCGACATTTGTGGTTTTGGAAGGCTAGAGCAATATTTTGCTATTTCATTTAGACCGTATGGTATCACGAGAAAGAGACTGGAAGCAAAGGAGATCCAAAAGGCTCGTTTGCCCCTCCCTTCTAGGCTAACAGGGTCCCTGAAGCCTAGCCAGATAAAGCCCCCCCCCCCCCTCCCATAATCTAAGCCCGCCTCAACAAAATGCCCACCCAGTTCAAAATCCTTACGAGAGGCCCTGCAATGCGCGGCAACACTTCAGCGGGCAAGTCATGCTTAACATGGCTTAATCCTAGCAAGATTCCTAAGCAGTTATCAGTGATGTTTTTTATATGATAGTGCTACCACCTTAAAATCCTCATGCACTTTAATCCCTGCCAATCATGACATGATATCGAATACTCGAGTACAGCAGATAACAGCATTACAGAAGCCCTATATCGCCAAAGATGGAGCTATTGTCGCGGCTAAGCGATAGAGTAGCCAGCGCAGTACTCCAAGCTTACATTTCCCGGGTGCCCGTCATCTCCACAGTTTGTCAGGGAAAGTCGCCCCCCGAGGCTGATCTACACTGGGTGCGTCGCCCACAGGTGGTTGGCGGGCGGGGAGCCCCGATCGTCTCCCGCCGTTTGTCCGCCCCCCAGACTTGCGAGGATGTTAATTACATCAGCCCTATAGGGTTTATGGCCGCGGCTGCCCCCCCCCCCCCCAAAAAAATAAAATAAAAATAAAATAAAAAAATCCTGGCTTCCCAAGCCTCTGGTTGCCCCTTACTCGAAATGTTGTAGCGACTGCACTTGATCTACAGATAACATTTAAGAAATAACATTTAGTGCGAATGTTTTGTTAGGATGACTTTCCAAGGTCAGGACCCTCGCTAAGCAGAGCTTGTTGCGCTGGTCCTGACCTAATCATCCGATCGTGCAATTCATGTTAACCGGCAGAATTTAGAGACGAAAGTTGCATCAAATTTAACGGTATCAAACTGTAACTGTAATTTTAACTGTAACTGTAAATTTAACTGTATCAAAAATATAGTTGTGTGATGCAGCTGCACAATTTAGCTGCATTCACTCAGCGTACCTCCGGAAATCAACGTTTTGTCGAATTACGGCAGGCGTGCATCAGCCTGAAGGTCGAGAAGCGCAGTCTACGGTGATATTGATCGTCTGTATCAGTGCGCGATCATGGTCAGGATAGTGCTGTGCCCACAGCTGATAGCTGTCCAACAGCCAGATAGGCGGCAGACAGCTGCCCAACAGCCACCAGATATGGGTGGCGCACGTCACAGGATCGGATGCGTCACAGGATCGGTCACAGGATCGGTCACAGGATCGGTCACAGGATCGGTCACAGAATCTGTCACAGGATCGGTCACAGGATCGGTCACAGGATCGGTCACAGGATCGGCCGGCAGCGGATATCACGGGCACTGGGCCGACTCTGGCAGCGCGAGTGGACTTTTAAATGACCATATATGGACACCAGGCATGGCACGACTAAATGTCGTATTTGGACATGATATTTGATGACACTGAAACTTCCATGGGCAGCTTAATCTGGCTTAAAACGGATAACTGAACAAGGAATAGTTGGTTTCCAGCCATGTAGATAAATGGGCATATCTCACCGGCCTGCCAAGATTTTGCGCCTTCTCTCGTATTTGATGATTGCTGGCGAGATATGCCCACTTACATGGCTGGAAACCAACTTATCCGTTAAAAGTTCTCCGTTTTATACCAGTTTAAATTGCCTATGAAAATATGATCGGTTATATATACATGGTCATTGGCCGATCCAGAACGGTGGCCTGGGGGGCCATAGGTGGTTGTGGGGGCCAAATTCCAAACATTATCACACAAATGATTCTGAAAACTCATCGAATTTGGTTTGCATTGAAAGCTGATTTAAAACAGACTTTCATAATACAAGCTGCTTATATTGTATTCTATCAGGGCTGGGAAACCCAAGCTGCGTGTCTGTTGGGATTCTGAAGCCACAAGTTTGTCACCAGTTTTTTGTACACCTTCGCAAATTTTCATGGACTTGCACTTGACATGGACTTGCGACCTGACCTGAGGTGACCTGAATCAAAACTTTTCCAAAGTGTGGGTAATTGATGCCAAACAGGTGTAGCGAATTTGGCGGCGCTGCGCGCCGCCGTTTTTCCGCTACTCCTGAAAAACCTGAGGGGGGGTGGAAATCATCCCCCCCTGCAGTGCGCGGGTTAAGAATATAGGCCGACATTCTAGTGGCTACTCCTGGTCATTTTCATGCAACATTGGTGAGTCTTGTTTACATTAAAGATAAATGAAGCCTGTAGGCTAGAATGGACACTTTTAGTTCACAATATGACTTCCTCGTGCTAAAATGGGCCTGTATAAACTAGACTCAACCTTCTTGAAGTTAGAATGGGTCCTCTGGAGATCAGAGTGGGCCCTCCGGAGGCTTGAATGGTCCCCAGGGAATAATGGAGGCCAGAGTGGGCCCTCTAGAAGTAAGAGTAGGCCTTCTGAAGATCAGAGTGGGCAAATTGTGTGCGCTTTATTTGAAAACGGAGTGAAATTCGTTTCGAGTCATTAGCTCGTCATTCTGGCTATTGGAGTCCTTTGAGGCTCAAGAGGAGGGAGCATGGCGCTAGCCGTTTTCACGATGGATTATTTTGCGCGAAATGTTTTAAAACATCTTAAGATGTTTTGAAATGTTTTAGTATGAAAGTTTTAGTATACGATATATTCTAAGAAGAATACGGAGTGAACTGATTTATGGCGATAGTATAATTATCAATAGCTTTTATGGAAACATGAATGAGCTCATTAAAAGATTATGGATTACAAAATTGTCCGTTTCTGAAGAACATATCGTCTAGTGTCCATATCCGTTCATTAAGCATACCCGCTCATACTAGTTACTCAATCGCAGCGTCCATGGATACAGGTCGCTTCGCATGGGTGCATAATTCGCTAGAAACGATTCACTGGAGGCCGATTCCATAATGAGACAAGGGGAGTTCGCTTTTGTTGAGCGCGTGCCACGAGACCCGAAGATGTTTCAAGATGTTCTGTAAAGTGTCAGTAGGTGTCATAGACATCACATGCTAACCTAATACATAATAATATTGCTAATAACCACCAAACCGCAATTTTTGTAACATACTATATTTTTACCAACATATACAAAATTCTGAAAGACATTTCAAGACAAAAATCGCTTTCAAAAGTAGTACAGTTAAGGAAATAATAAGTAGGTATACTAACACTTTCATACTAAAACATTTCAAAACATCTTAAGAAGTCTTAAAACATTTCGCGCAAAATAATCCATCGTGAAAACGGCTACTATATCGCCTTGAATGTCCTCTTGCCCTGCAGTGTTTGTGGGTCGGCTTTCGCTGATTGGCTGGGTGGGCTGGGCTGACAGGGCTGGTAAAAGCGGTTTTGGTGGCGCGGACCAAATCTGGCCGAAACAAAGTGACCTCGTAACCCCGTGACCTGAGGGGCCCTCAGTGCTGGCTAGGTGCCCATTTGGTATGTTTAGAGCATTTCTCACTCGCCCAGGGGCCCTTTCGGTCTAGCTTGGGTCCCATACGACCTGTCCAGGGGCCAAAAGTAAAAGGCTTCTGTGCAGAATGGCCTTTTCGGCCCCGAAGCAGATTTATATTTTCTATATTTGTATTTCTATATTTTATATTTTTGTATTTTCTGACGCGCACTTTATGTATCATGTTCGCACTTTTGACCAGCCCTGGCTGGGCAGCCTCTTGGTTTCTCCCACTCCGTCAATGCCACTGACCTCGAGCTGGTGACGCTGATTTATTTACAACTTGTCTACAAAAACAAAATGAAGTCCTGATGGGTCTTACGACGATACTAGTGGTAAGCAGCACTTCTGAACGGAAAATATGTATTTGACTAGAGTTATAGGCCAAAGAAAGTGTGAGAGCAAACACGTATGCCTGCTTAAAGTCCAGGTATATTTATGTTTTCTTTTAATAAATACTGTTATTATTGTTTACTTGTGACATTATTTCCCACAACACCTTTCACTGTGTATCTTTATGTCTGTCGGCAGTGTTTTCATTAACCAACAGACAGCTGATACTGTTTGATAAGGCCGACTCTCGAGACTATCGTCAACATCACACGTCTCTGACCACCTCCCCCTGCCGGCCCGCCGGTGGGTAGTACCCCCGACTCTCGAGACTATCTGTCAACATTCAACAGCGTCCCTCTGACCATCCCCTGGGCCGCGGTGGGGTGTGGTCAACATCACACGTCTCTGACCACCTCCCCCTGCCGGCCCGCGGTGGGGTGTGTTCCCACGTCAGATTCTTGGCCGCTCAGCCGTCGGCCCTCAGCTGGCTGTCATGTGATGTCGGAAGATGGTCTCTGTGAAGGTCACGAGCGCCAGCCAGCGGCAGACGGAGAGAGTATTTTAGGAGAGGCGACCGGCCGACACCAGAGTCGGGTCCCAGCCAGACGGCCGGCCTTAGCTGGCCACTACTCCAACCGGCCTGCAGTCGCAGGCACAAACAATGGCTCGCCGGTATAAATAAGACAGCTTCCACCTTGGTTTTTCTTGCAGTTATGTTACGTGCTTCTTTGTTTTGTGTTGCTTAGAGTGTCAGTTATGCGTGAAAGTAGCATTATATTATGCCTATGCAATCATTCAGGGGGCGGGGGTTGTATTGTGACAGTGTTGGGTGAGACGGAAGACAAACTTAATCCACTATTTATGGAGGGGGGAAATGACCCCTGATAAAATTTTGCAATAGGTCAAAAACAAAAAAGCTATGAACGTGAAACTTTGAGTAGATTCTCCCACATCAATGTTTCGTCTTCTATGCGAAAATAAATCAATTTTGTCGAATATTTTCGAGACCTTTCGAATTTAGTGACGTCATTGCTCTAGAATTTGACGAGAAAACACAATTAAAACTGTAATAGACCATACAAAGACAATATTCATGGGCAGATCCGAGGGGCCGAATGGGTCATTTCTTCCCCTCCCCCAAACCGTCTGAAGTCGATTAAAAATTTACACAATTCTTGATTTGAAGAAATAAAAGCAACTGTTACTATAGGAAGTTCTTTTAACTCATGCAATAACAATGCACACAAGCGAAAATCAGATGAATTTTCTGAGTTGGTGTGAACTTTTTGGGGTTTTGTCCCCCCCCCCTAATCATTCCGTCCTGGATCTGCCTTTGACCATTGTTTTGAGCAGAATGCATAATAAAAAATGTCAAAGATAACAATTGATAAGTGCTAGCAACATGGCTATTTCCGGATTTGTGAAACTAATTCATGACGTTTTGGTTTATTAAAGGGAATATGTACCTTTAACATTAGTTTTTTTAAACTGAATACAGCCAGATTGTCGGGTGTAGCTGAGAAACCTCTAATCGTGAAATATTTTCCGTTCCAAACGACCTAGTTCTCGAGTTTGAACGCAAAAACCGTTGGTCATATGTGGTCATATTTTAAAAGGACAATTTTCGTGACGTTTCGCATACGTCATAAGTAGTTACTCCACTGTGATTGCCACCGCACTTTGTTTTCGCTTTTTGAACCGTCCGCCCCGTATTTCAGTTACCTTGCGTCCGGTGGTCCGCCACCGAAAGGTTTGTTTGAAGGTTTTGATCAATTTTGAAATGAATGTCAATTTTTTTGTCAGTTTTCATTTGATTTCATTTTGAAAATAATGCAGACAATGGTCTTCAAAAGGCCTAACTGTTGATGGTAGCTCGAACCGGTAGCTGCAATATTCTCCGTAATAGAAACATATTCAGTACTAACTAATGTATTTCACTCAATGCCAATGGGCAAATTTACTCTGGTTGATATGTTATAAGTAAATATTTTTGTCAATTGTGAACCGATTTCCAAATAAAAATCATCCATAGATACTTCGTGAAATAACAAATGTGTTGATGGGTGGCTGGTCAATGTTCATGCGATACATCAACAAATATAAGAAGTTTGTGTTGTTTACGAGAAGTTCGGTTTTCCCAAAAAATATGTTGGGCCATAACTTTTGTGATATTTTCAATTGGATTTTCCATTTGAAAATAAATAGCAGACAAAGGTCTTAAAGGGCACAACTGTGATGGGTGTTCCTTACCGTTAGCTTAAATATTCTCCGCAATAGAAGCATATGCACTGCCTAACTTAATGAATTCCCATTCAAATGGGCTAATCAGCACATTGGACAAATTCACTCTGGTGTGGATTAGTTTTAAGTAATTATCATTGTCAATTGTAAGTTGATTTCTATTAAAACATTGCTAAAAGATGCGTAGAATAGACCCTAGTGCAAAACATTAAACATTTTGGTTAATCGCGTCCAAATATTTGCGAGTCAGGAACGCAGCGAACGCAGTTGTTTACCGTTTTTACGCATCTGATTCAAAGGAACGATTTTTGCCGTTCGAATGCCTCTTGTGACGTAACAACTCGCTTTGGTGACGCAATATTGTTTGTGACGTCCACATGTAATAATGAACCTAATTTTCAAATTAACAAACAAATTCTGACTTTTTTTCTCAAATATGAATGCCCCAGGACCGGTAATCAGGGCATTCTTCTCCATCATTCTACATACTTTTCCCAAGGTGCTATATTCCCTTTAACCCGCGCCCCACTGGGCTTCTGCATTTCCTTCGCCCGACTGGGTGGGTGTTCGACAGTTCGAACACCCTCCCCCCCCTGGGTGTTTGAACACCCCCTCGACTGGGTGTTTGAACACCCCGCTCTAACTCGGCTCCTATCCCGCGCCCCGCTGGGGGGGCATATTCTGCCCCCCACCCTCCCGGATTTTCTCAATAACTCAAAAATCATGGCAGATACCCACGTGAAACTTGCAGTACCTTATCCTACATCAATTTGACGTCTTCTCCAATTTTTTTTTAATGAAATTGATAAATAGCTTTGGAAGAAAATGACCTTTTGATGACGTCATGTCATGTCATTTTTGGTGGAAAAACGATGAATGTTTGCAAATTCGTAGAAAAAGGTGTGAAGCAAATATAAAAATAAAGTACAAAAAGGTGGGAAATTGCATTTTCTTCAAAATGGCTATCTCGCATTTGCAAAATTTTGCGTTTTTGACCCCTCAAAATCCAAAAATGATTTTTTCATAAAGTTTCTTACAAAACAAAAAAATCAAAAATATTTCAAAAACCAGAATATATGTAAAAGAACTAAGTATAAACAAAACCGTACCAAAATTTTAAAGCAATATCTGAATTTTTGACTGACTTATGACTGCCAAAGTGTAAGTAACTCATGACGTCATTTTTTAACCTTTTTTGACCAGATAGAGACAAATGAATATCACAGCTGTTTTTATGAGACAAAACTGGACTAAAAACATGCATTTTTTGCTTAAAAAAACAATTTAACAACTTGACCTCATGTGACCTGACTTTGACCTTTCATGGTGTCAGATTGTCAAAATGGCTTCTACTATCGAACTATACGTGTAAAACAATCCATAAAATATATGTCGCATTACTTTCGTAAACCTCTTGCCATCAGTGACCATTTGTGACCCGATAATGACCTTGACCTTTGCTTAAAATTTCACTTTTGCTTAATGCATGAGTTTCATATACTTGAGAAGCACTTTGTGCTCAAAATAGTTACATCTAAGGGCTTTTGATAGAAAAATATGGCCCAAAAAACTAAAAATATCTCATTTTGACCTTTTACCTGACCCTTGACTGACTGTGGACTTATTTTCGAAAATTTACGTTTGACTTGGGTGGCGTATCAATGAGACCTTTCGATTGCCGTATTGTGCGTCTCGCTACGGTCATTGGTTCAGAAGATAACGAGGGGGCAGAATCTGCCCCCCTCCCCAGCAGGGCGCGGGCTATAGCAGGGTGCGGGCCCAGCAGGGCGCGGGCACGTAGACCAAAACAAAAAATAATTCGAACTGTTATAAAAAATAATTTCGAAACTCTCAGACTTTTTTCGCTCACGTCAAAACTCAGGTCACCAGAGGTCA
Organism: Semibalanus balanoides; assembly: GCA_014673585.1. Classification (NCBI taxonomy): domain Eukaryota; kingdom Metazoa; phylum Arthropoda; class Thecostraca; order Balanomorpha; family Balanidae; genus Semibalanus; species Semibalanus balanoides. Next base: position 13,794 of record VOPJ01003351.1, read on the forward strand.
TCGAAGGTCAAATTTTCCAGTTTTAGGACATCGCTCCAGAAAACCCCAAATATCTAAGAAACTATGCTATCTAGAAACAAACGTTAAGAAAACAATCGCTAGCCATTGATATTTGCAATCGAATGTAGGTTCTCAAAATTGACCTCAGGTCAATAGTTTAGGCTATAGAGGTCATTCAAGTCCAAATACTGATTTTTTGCAAAAAAAAACTTTCAAAATAACTTCTTACCTAATGAAGATAACGCAATAATGTTTACGCCTTCGTGTTTGTCTTGTCAACGCGCTTTGACATATGTCACATTTGATCATGTTAGGTCAACATAAAAAATGACGTCAGGTCAAGGTCAAGTGGTGACCCAAGTAGGTCATGTTGCATATAAGGAGATGTGTCTTGACGAGAAAACACACTGGTAAAAGTTCCACTTCTCTATCTTCATTATGTTTATAGTTTTTGACGAAAAGGTGTTGGTGACCTCGGATGACCGCAGATGACCCCGTAAGGATCCCTGAGCAAAACCTGCACTTGGATCATGCATAATATCCTATTATAACATTGTACTGAAGGAAATGGACTGATATTGTCGAAAAAGAAGGCATTTTAATATTTCTCCATTGACTTATAATGAGGTCACAAAATTGACCCGACCTCAGGTCACCGATATAAAAAATCATAGAATAAAATTTTGTAGATACTGATGACTTGATGTAATCCTAAAAGTTTGATATCGATCCCTTAGAAACTGTGGTCATGGCATGACCGCAAACTTTATGGTAAGTGGGGTCACTTGACCTGACCTGGTGACCTGAGCTAACCCGATACGAAACTTGAATTTTCGCAAAATGTGCGTAAAGGATCAATGATTAGTTGTGCCAAATTTGGCGGCCCGTTTTTTCGTTATCTTGATGAACAGGAGGAGTGTTCAAACACCCCCCCCCCCAGTGGGGCGAAGGTTAAGTCTTCTGTTAGTTTTAAATGACCACTGGGCTTTGACCAGCCGTTAGCAAATAAACGTCACCACTTCATTTGGAAGGCAACACTGGTCCAGAAACGTGTCATTTTTATTTAAATTTATAAATTTTGACTTTTGATTTTATGTGATTTTACCTTGACTTGAGCTTTACGATAAATTCACTTCAAAGAGTTCAGGTGGTAAAATGACTATCTCGATCGATATCGAATTGTATGTTTATTAAAAATAATGAAACATATGTCGCATGACATGTCGCAACATCATAACGTCGCAACATATAACGCAGATATTTTGCACATGCCTCTTGTGAGTCCTGACCTTGACCTTAATCTTTACCAACAATCTCACATAAGCTCATGCAGGATGTGAATTATACCTTTGAGAGCACTTTGGATGATCATGGTCGCATTCGAAGGCTTTGGATGGAAAGTATGGTCTGACAATAAAATACCTCGATTTTGACATTTTGCCTATTAGTAGCCGTTTGCACGATGGCTTATTTTGCGCGAAATGTTTTAAAACATTTTAAAATGTTTTAAGTATGAAAGTTTTAGTATACGTATCCATTCCTTAAGTACATAACTTTTGCCCACGATTTTTGTCTTGAATGTCTCTTAGAATTTTGGTAATATGTTGGTAAGAATATAGTATGGTTACAAAATTTGCGGTTTGGTGGTAATTAGCAAGATAATTATGCATAGGTTAATTGTGATGCCAGATCTTCACCTATGAACTTTCCAGAAGACACGAAACATTTTATTTCGGGCACGCTATTGGTCGCTCAAAAACGATGCTGCCCCTTCATTCATAATGCGACTCGCACGCAGCGAATCGTTTCTTAGCGTCATTATTGCCCATGCGCAAAGGAGAACCTGTGATCCATGACGCTGCAGATTGAGTTCACTTAGTATGGGCGGTATGTCTTCATGACCGAATGGACTCTAGACGCAATTATTCTTTGAACGGACAAATTTTTATGTATCAAAAATTTGTATGAGGCTCATTTCATGTTCATCTCATTGAATAATGATAATATCGCCTAAATCAAGTAAATTATTTTTCTTGGGAATATTCGTATATAAACTTTTCATACTAAAATTTTTCAAACATTTTAAAATGTTTCAAAACATTTCGCGCAAAATAATCCATCGTGAAAACGGCTAGTATTAACTTTATTTTAAAAACGTCGATTACGCTTTAGATGCATCTCATTGGAGCTGTCAAATGTCACATTGTGCGTCGATTACTGTTTCGGAAGTTAGCCATGGGGAGTTTAACGTCCCCCCCCTCCCACCCCTAGTCAATGGCATTCAGCTGAGACCCCAGAGTCAATCAAGAGCAGCTTATGATGCGACAGAAATCGCAACTTTAGAGCATAATATGAGCCTAAGAGATCATAATATACGCGTGAGAAAGCTTGTCAATTTCCCTGTTAAGTTATGCCAGTTGTTCAACTGTCCACATTGCATTGGGGCAAAGTGCTTGAAAATCCTCTTTGACCGTTCAAGCACATTTCCCACACGTATTGAACAGATGGAACGATCGGATTCAGTTTTTTTTTCGTAGGTGCGTCGTGCACGTAACATCTTCCCCTGATTGCTTTCACTATAGTGGCGATCGCTTAACACGCACCCTGGAGGGGGCAAAATCCGCCCACCCTGCGTTTTTTTTTAGAATAGCGAAAAACGGTGGTGCTACCTGTTTCTAAATGAATTGCCCACATTATGTAAAATGATTGGCCTTGTGTCATTTCAGATCAGGTCACCAGACCAGGTCACGTGATGACCTCATCTCCAAAACGTTTGCGGTTGTATGCAGCAACAGTTTTGGGACGATCGGTTTCAAACTTGCAGGATATCATAAAGTCAAAGATATCTACAATTTTGTTATCCCGGATTTCTTATTAGTGGTGTCAATCGGTATCCAAAATGTTGGTAACCGAAACTA
>VOPJ01003352.1:0-16706 GCA_014673585.1 Semibalanus balanoides
AGCTATGAACCAACACAGGACAGAACAGCCCAGACTGAACCAACACAGGACAGAACAGCCCATCTGACAACCAAGACGCCCGGCGACACGGCGGACGACACGACGAGACGGCGCGGCGCCCGGCCTGTACCTGCACTGTGAACACGATCAACATGGGGAGGAAACTGAGGGGCATTCTCAGCAGGTTGAACAGCGAGAGCGACACGAACGCCTTGTCCGGCGTCAGGAAGTGGTCGTCTCCGGTCACAACGTACACAGCGAACGTGACGAGAGTCACCTGGAGGACACGCGCGCAGTCAGAACAACCGCCGCACAGGCAGAGACATCTGTCGGTGCTAGCGGCAACCACAGCTGGTCGCGAACGCAGCTACTTCGCCCGTGGTTGTGTGAATCTAGTTGAGATAATCAAATATCTAGTATTGGCATGCGCGTCAGTTTTTGTGTGTGAATATATCTACAATCGCCTGTTTCGGTCATGCATACAAATTAAGACACCACAGCAGGATCTTCGGCTGCCCCTGGACTGAAAAGGAAACGCTGTGTGAATGTATCAGTGCTGCGGCCCTGTACAGCCCCAGCAGCCAGCAGCCGGCTCACAGAGGTCATCATAGTAACAGCTTCTGTCTGCCGGCCGCTCCAGCCAAATGAGCTGAAATGTCCAGTTAGTTGCCGCTGTTGATAGAGGTTATACATAAGCCCTGGTCAGTCGGGCCGACCCCAGAGAGTTCAATGCGGGATGTGTGAGACGGTATGATAGCCTTCAAAATGGCGCTACTTGCAGCTGGAAACGTACTGATGTCAACAGAACAACTAGCGAAGCTATGACTCTGAACAGACGAACAACTACAGGACAATAAATAGGAACAAATTGGCCGCACATACTTAATTGTAATAAATTGCAGGATTTAAACAGACTAGAACAATACATCTGTACAATGCATTGGTCAAATCTTGTCTGGCGGAGGTAACGTGACTTGAATGGACCATTCGTAACCACTTGGTCCCTGACGCATTACCATATCTGACATGTGACTGTAGCGAGATCCCATAAACTCGCACTGACTTCCACCCCCAATGAGGCCCTGCCGGCGCCACCCTAACCCATCACGACAGAGACGGCCGCCCATAAACCCACCACGAACGGGGCGCACGTCCAGATGAAGGAGGTGCCGGCGTTCAGGTAGGCCGTCTTCCTCAACACGCGGATCTCCTGAGTACGGATGTCCAGCACCTGCTGCTCGAACGACGGCTCCCACGCGTACAGCTTCAGAACCTGCCGAGACACGCGTGACGCGGCCGGGTTAAACTCGTCAGTCTGACACACATAGCAGACTCATTATAGACATCATCATTGATGGATATATTATTGTAGGCAAAATTATATGTATGACTTAATTGATAATATAGATATACCACGCACACCGATATTGCACAATACAGCAAAGCGAGTCAAAAGCTAGTCCGAAACGGCGCGACACACGTCAGGGGCGGCAGGCAGGAGATTAATGACTGAATGACGCAACTATTCGAAACTTTGAAAGTCTTTTCTAAAACGGCATGCGAACAAACACAGATAAGTTATAAACCCCAGTTTCACAAATCAAGACCCATGCAGCCCTGTGGGCCGTCCAATTACCTTGATGCCGCTGAGGATTTCGTTCATGAGCTTGACGCGCTGGTCCTTGTACTTCATCTGCTCCAGCTGCAGCTTCTTGGTGGCGTTGGCGATGAAGCCGTTGACGGGCATCAGGATGATCATGACGGAGAGGCCGGCAAACACCGAGGCACCTGCGCACCGGACGGCCGAACGTCACAGTTTGGCAGCACGGTAACACAGAACACAGGAACAGCACGGAACACAGGAACAACACGGTAACACAGGAACAGCACGGTAACACAGAACACAGGAACGGCACGGTAACACAGAACACAGGAACAGTACGGTAACACAGAACAGCTAGTTACAGAACAGTACGAGCTGCGGCCGGGACGACGGCGGGTAAACTCACAGACCAGGAACGGCGCCTGCGTCGACCGGAGAAGCTGACAGAACCGAGGCGGAGGAACCTGTGCACTGTGTAGAGACGTGGGGAGCGTACAGGAACAGCTATGGGATGAGCCGAGCTAGGTGTCGGTGAGGTTACAAGCAGAACACAGGACGGCCGAGGTGAACACAGTTAACTATCAGGAACGGCACGTAACACACCTGACACAAGGAATCCGCCGTGCAGGGCCAGTGTATTACCACGAAACCCATGCAGGGACGTTCGAAAAGAGCGGTATCTGGTAGGACCTTTACAGAACATGGCGGGTAGTATACAGGCAACGGAGGCACGGTTCATACAACAGAAAACACAGCCCGAACGGTACGGAGCCGTACACGACTAGAACAACAAGGGGTTAATACAAGTACGTGAAAGCAACATGAACAGGACGGATCAGTACCGAGTAAACACAGAACATGACAGGCAACGCGCACGGTACACAGAACAGGAACCACGTGTATTTCAACATCAGAACAAGATTCTGAGAGGAGTTGAGCATTCAAGGTAACACAGAACACAGGAACGGCACGGTAACACAGAACACAGGAACGACACGGTAACACAGAACACAGGAACGGCACGGTAACACAGAGCACAGGAACGACACGGTAACACAGAACATGGGAACAGTACACTTCAAACAGAGAGCATCATGAAGTTTTTTACACACGACCACTAACAGCACTTGCGGAAAATACCATATCACATCTATGTGACCTCATATGGCTTTAGACTCACCGACAGACATAATTACGGGCAACAACACGCATGTTGCCACAGTGTGTCTTTCAAGGACAACATAATGTTAGCCATCAGCCGCAGCCAGGCCCTCGAGCCTGTGACTTCACCGCAAACAGGCAGGGTACTCGGGACAGCAGCATCTCCTCACCGAGCTCCTGGTAGAGGAAGTAGATGGCCAGACAGATCTGGTACGGGGCCGACCACAGCAGGCAGATGTACGAGGCCAAGTCCATGAAGCGCTGCGCGTCCACGGCCATCAGGTTCACGATCTCACCCACGGTCGACTCCCGGCGAGCCAGGTTACTGATCATCAGCGCCTGAGAACAGGGGAGGGGTGAGTGAGTGAGTGAGTGAGTGAGTGAGTGAGTGAAGTTGAGGTTGCCGTGAGTCCGAGTCGAGGAAGTGAGTGAGTGAGTGAGTTGGAGGTAGAGTGAGTAGACCGCTTGAGGAGCAGTATGTAGTGTGAGGTTGAAGGTTGTTCTGGTCGACTGTTAGAGTTGAGTGAGTGAGGTGTAGGATACATCGACTTGTTGTATGTGTAAGTGAGAGAGTGAGTATGATGCCGAACGCTTGGCGATGGGCGAGTGGAGCCTAGATGTGAGTGAGTGAGTGAGTGAGTGAGTGAGATGCCATGAGTGAAGAGAGGGTGCCGCTTGGAGCATGGTATGTAGCCCCGATGCGAGCGAAGTGAGTGAGTGAGTGAGTGCATGTTGAAGTGAAGTGAGTGAAGGGTGAGGGTGGGTGAGTGGGACGTTGAGTGGTAGAGAAGTGGGTTGAGTTAGCTGATGTTTGTTATGTTTGCACCCGCATAGAGTAATGTCTTAGCTGAGTAGGAGCTGTAAGAGTCGCAGTGAGTGAGTGAAGGATGGCCATAAAGTGAGATGATGTTGAGTGGATGTGGGATGTTGTTTATTGTGAGTAGAGTGAGATTGGAAGTAAGTAGTTGAGAGTGAGTGACAAGCTGAGGGAGGCAGAGAGGCTCCATGAATTTATACAGCTGTATTCATAGCTAGGGCTCAGGGTCCACTAAAGTGGACCACGGCATGAACCTCACTGCATCGAGCATCTTAATCCCGTAGATATCATCCGATTTGAAATTACATTATTTTCTGAAAGTGGCTTTGTATCGGAGCCTCACAATTTGTCAAAATCTAAATGCCATTTCTCAAACAACAGCGCATAATTACCCGACTCCGGGTAGCCACTGTGAACGCCGAAGGCCTTCTCACACCCCACCACTCACAATTTCCTATAATTGACGGTGCCGCTATCAGCGTACCTCACTGTTCACACTTTATTTTGCACCGCATTCCCACCGAGTGACATCATACACACTCAGGAGCCGTAATTAATGACATATCTGTTGTTTCTATGAAGTTGGGGACTTGAGGGTGGGTCCTGTTAAAGTGAGTGCTAAAGCACCACGCGCCGACATCCAGTAGCATAAGTTGAACTACACACACAATCAAATCCGACCGAGCCCGAATCCCACACAGACAGGTGAGGGTACACGCCGTAAAAGTAGCCGTGCCACGACGGCTGGGCTTCGGGTCGCTGGACGAAACCGATGATCTTCCAACATGGGAGCGGAACAGCCAGGAGAATGCACACTCAAGTGTCAACACAAGGGTTCAGCAACGGGAAATGTAAACAGCCTACGTGCAACCCAGCGATGTTTGTAGAGTCAGTGAAACGGGGTAAGAACATCAGACAAATCGGGATATGACTTCCGCGGTGCTACATACAGGGCAAGAGGTTAGTTACCGACCCGGGATCTACAGTTAGACCGTGCCATCGTGCCGCCGCGACAACCTCCAAAGCAGCCGCTATTTACCGGGCGGTTAATACCCAATCCTAGTGGGGACCGCCGACATTAGGTTACTAAGACGAGCTGTATGACCGCTTGTTCCAGAGTACGCGAGTACGGGGGAGGAGTTGGTGCTGAGACCAGACACGAAACGACTGGTCGAGTACTCAATGGTATTTGACGTAACACAAAGTCAGTCCGTCAGCGGGGAAACATCGCACTGCACCACACCTGCAGCGGGGAAAAAACTGGAGACGGCACCCGGATGTTTAGGGTGCAGCAGCAATCCGAAGGGAAGGGGCCGGTCTAAGAAGATCACACGGGGCCGGTGCACCGTTCATACGCCGAGTGGGTCGGACCAACACTGTGCTTACCAGTAGTTAGGGCAACAATTTGACAGCAAGGGAAACACGGCTCGCCCACCAACAGTGAAATCGGCCAAAAGCTTGCGTTCTTCCACGCAGCACGGGAAACGCGCTTAAGGCCTGAATCCAACACCCGATCTGTTCAGATCCTGAAATCCGGGCCTCGCACACCATTGAGGATTTAAGTCACTGAACGGATGGAAGAGCACGCAACACAATTATCGGTATAACCTGGCAACGGAATACACGGCAAACTGCAGCGGAGCTGGAAACACGGTTGTAAAGTGGGCGTTCGTATGGTAGTATCCAGGTGCACGTGGGAGTGGGGCACGCAGCGGGAACACGGGGGCAACGCAGCGGGAAAAACACGCGCACGCAGCAGGGAAACACGGCACCGCAGCACGGGAAACACGGCAACGCAGCGGGGAAACACGGCAACACAACAGGGAAACACGGCAACGCAGCGGGGAAACACGGCAACGCAGCGGGGAAACACGGCAACGCAGCGGGGAAACACGGCAACGCAGCAGCAAATGTATGGTGCAATCGCGTGGCAAAGGTGCGCCACTGATATTTATTTGCGTTACCGAATTGAGCAACCCAGTAACATACGAGGTGCAATTACCACCGCAATGATGAAAACACAACGCACGCTACCGGCAACCATGCACCCAATGTTGTATAAGCTGCATGAAGATGACCAAGCCTAGATGTTTCTTCACGAGACTACATGTTTACGCAGATCCCGTGCTTAAACTCCTTTGAGCAATCTTCCCCTTCCACACAGAATGTAGCTGTTTAACACATGTATAATATGTCACTGTAAAATATTATGTTCTCTAACACATACGCATGCGGTAGCCAATAATCAAATACATTTATCCTATTGAGATCCATGACATCTTGTTCTTTGATTATCTTATCCTATTAATAAATAACACAAGGTAAGGTTGTTCAAGACGATGATTGAGGCTTCCGGGCGTCCTATGTGGCCTGGTTACAGAGCGCCCACTGAAGTTAGTTCCAGCACCACCGCCACCCACCTGAGGATCTGCGGGTTGACGAACTGCAGTGTGTCGTTGATGAACTTGAGGAACACGCCGAGCAGGAACCACCAGCCGAACGTCTTGATAAGGGCTGGCAGGATGGAGGCCCTCTTATAGGCCTTCCGCTGGCTGCTAAACGCCAAGTCATCGGACGTCTTGGTGAACTCCACCTTCTGCACGCGCGGTGGCGCTTGGCTGCCGGGCGCGGGTCAGGTCAGCTCAGGTCAGCTCAGGTCAGCTCAGGTCAGCTCAGGTCAGCTCAGGTCAGCTCAGGTCAGCAAAGGTCACATATTGAGGCCAGGCGCGGCGGCGCTTGACTACCGGGCGGGAGAGTCAGGTCAACTCAAGTCATGCAAGGCGGCACTTGGCTGCCGGGGAGGGGCAGGTCAGATCAGGGGAGGTTACACACGGCTATGGACATTACATGTTTTCCATATCATACATATTTAGTCAAAATCAATCACTGGCGAAATTGGCTTCGATTGCCCAGTACGTCTTATCAGCATGTCTTATTTATCACGACAATGGACGGATCATACGACAGCGCGCCACATGTCTGATAAAACTGACAACGCCAAGACAGCATTGAAGCAATACGACGACAAGAGTCGACAAAGAGTAACAACAAAAGACGTTCAGCTTAGTTTTTAGCTTGCAAGTTCGCACGTTAAGTTTAGTTTGCTTAGTGAAGTCACACACACACTACATATACCAGCACCATATAGCATGACTAGTACATCATGCTATACAACATGATACTGCTAGATTCTAAACAATTGGGACTACGAATACGTTTAACTAGCGAGGCCGAACTCTCCGACATCGTTGGCCGACTCAGCACCTAGACGTGCTGATGGAGGGTTCATGTTGCATACTGGAAGACGTGTCTCGACGAGACAAATACATAGGTAAAAGTTGCACTTCTCTATCTGCATTATTTCCAGAGTTATAGACGAAAAGGTGTTGGAGCACCTAGACGTGCTGATGGAGGGTTTAAAGTCGTCTCGTCGCCTATGTGTCTACAGCGTGCTACAAAGTTAGCAGATTCAGCACCTAGACGTGCTGCTGGAGGGTTTAAAGTCGTCTCGTCTGCCTGGTTATTTCCCTACACGTGCTACAAAAGTTAGCAGATTCAGCACCTACACGTGCTGATGAGGGTTAAAGTCTCTCGTCTGCCTGGCTAGTGGTTGCACTACACGCCTGAGCAAAGCTTGCCACGTAGCGACTACCATACGCGCTTAAAAAAAGAGCTTACAGAGTGGTGGTCGGGAACACGCACTGCTGGCATGATATACACTCTGGCATACTATTTAGCCAACTATGAACGCACATAGAAACAACACGGTACAGCCTCAGTTTGTTGAGTAGCGCAACAACTCCTTGGCTATTTTGCGCCCATAACAGTACAGCCTCGGTAACATCTCTGACTTTGTTACGAGCGGGCGCGAAGCGCACAGCGAGTCCTCACTGAATACCGGATTTTTATCACTTATAAGCGGCCGACCCAGCCCGATCGTAGCGCTTTTTCAGAAGCTTATATCTTTGTAATACCGCATCCGATTGACAAGCGGTCTTCACCATCTGATATCCCCATTCAATCAGAATATGTTATCGACATGTTTTGTCTCACGTGAAGGCCGAGGGGTCATAATGGCGCGTGACACGTGCCGTGTCAGGGGTGTCAGAAAACGCTATCCTGCTATAGCTGAGAAACGGCTGGACCGATTCAGCTGAAATTTGGTGTGTGGTTTGAGACCACAACACTGGCAATGTTGCGCAAGTCAACCTCTGGGTCACACTGCACGTGCGCCCCTGCTCCGTTCACGAAATTACCTACAAAACATCGTCGCAATACCGGGCCTATATCTCGGCAACCAAAAGTCGCAAGAACACGAGTTAACCACAGACGCACGCGTAGAAAAATGATCGGCCCGGCGTACCCACACCCACCCCAACACCCAAACTATCAACCACACCATTACCCTACACCACCCCATACGATTACCCATACGATTACCCATGCCATTACCCATGCCATCACCCACACCATCACCATTCCCAGACCCACAATGACATGAATAAAATTGCACATTGCGCAAACATCCCTCAAGGAACGATTCGAAAGAAGAAGAGGAGGCACCACCTGAGTAAAGGGTCTCAATACTCGAAAGGGTACACTAATGACCTTTACTTAAGGTAAATACTTAAGTTGAAATTCGGTGTGATTTGAGACCACAACACTGGCAATGTCACGCAAGTGAAACTTTGGGTCACACTGCACGTGCGCAGGTGCCCACCTCTATTCCGTAACTACCCCATCCCTACCTTACCCCTATATTCCACACACACCCCTACCCCTATTCCCTATCCCCTAATTCCGTCCTTGCTATCGGGTTTATTCGGGCTCGCTCGTCCTTCGCCGTTCAAGGCATCTTACTGCTACTCGTAATGCATTAGCAGTATAAACCATATACACGGGCATCTGATGTAAGCGTCTTCTACATACAGCAGCATCATGTACGTCCAGCACACATGCCGGATACACCGTCAGCTCGTGCTGCATGCAGCATACATAGGGCACCGATCCGGACCGGTAAGTCAGACTAGCAGCACGCATAGACAGCTGGCAAGCCACAACACAACATCGCAGCCATGTCGCCTTACCCGAACTCGTCCCAGAACTCCCTGCCGGTGGAGGTGTGTGACGTCACACACGCAGACATACACCCTGCACACAGACATACACTCACACGCCGAGCAGCAGTGCCGTGAGACGTGTCATAAGACGTGCGCTGCTCCAGTGAGGCCCAGGTGGACAGTGTGGAGGTCAGACAGGTGTGCTATTGTGTGGGTGCTCAAACTGCGAAGGTGGTGTTGCAGTGACGGGTTTCACGAACTTGAAACGTTCTTGATAAAGGAACACGAGTCCACTAATGGAAATAATAATAATGAGCGTCATAAATGATGGCAGTGGAAGACAAGTTGCGCTCGGGTCGTTAGTTTTATATCGCATTTGGTAGCGGTATTTCAGCCCAACTTCACACACCCATCAGCAGACATTAGAGAGTCATACGACGACGTAAGGCCTGTCATAAGCCTGTCATGAGTCATAAGACGACGCTTACTGAGTAAAGCCACCTGCCACCGACCCTGACATTGGTCAGTACAGCAGCCCTAGCATGGCCGGCAGTGGCTGGTGGCAGCAGCCAACCCGGCCAGTAGCACCACCGAGCTATTAATAACCGCTAATGGCGACCGGCACAGCGAGCCGACTAGGCCGGGGGCGGCGGCGGCGGCGGCGGCGGCGGCGGCGGCGGCGGCGGCGGCGGCGGCGGGGGTCACACGGGGCAGTGAGCACACCTTCCCTCACGTGAAGACGCCGGCAAACCAGCACAGCGGACTCTAACGGAAGCTATTACATCAGCGGACATCCCCGACCCCCGACAAAACCCACCATCAAAATCGGCTCATGATTCACTTAGACTCCGGGGAAATCATGAGCCGACTTGGACTCCGACTCCGGGGACACAGTTCATCCCAGGATATTCCGTCCTCCGACAACAACTAGGCCTCCGGGACAGCAGCCTGTCTCCCCCGTATTAGCTCTGACTGATGTGTTGCCATCTGTCCTGTCACGCGCCGGTCCCGTCTCCATAGCGCCGACTGCGCTGGATTCTAAGTAGCCAGCCAGCGATATATTGATCGAGCCCGACATACCCACACCGGAACAGGATCAGCCCCAGACGACCACCTCTGACCAGGTGAGACCGGGATACACTGGAGAGTCAGCCCAGCCAGCAGGGTGCTCCAGTGGTGCAACACAGCACCTTAGCCAGACCTGTCAGCAGGTCTGGCTAAGGTGAGAAGGCCAAACAATAAACAATAATAATATTGCAATCAAAATGCCCTCCCACACAAAAACAAATCAAACAAACAAAACAAACAAACAACAACAACGACAAACAAGAACAACAAATGCGTCGTGGAAAACTGTCAGAAATACAGTCCTTAGAAATTGTATATAATACGTCCTGATATTGGTGCATCTCGGAACATATATACAGACAACACCATGTGAGCTGTGAGCTGTGAGCATGCATCCTTTATCTTCCACCTCACCATTCACCTGTGTGTCGACCGCTCGCACACACTCAACACAATCATCGTCAGCGCGTCACAGTCGCTCCTCCGTCCTCCGCGTGATGCTCACCTGCGGCTCTTCTCCAGCAGTTTGTGCCAGTGTTTGTTGAATTTGGGCACGATTCGGGAGCAGCGGTCGGCGGGGTTCAGATCCCAGAGGTCGTCCCTCTGCAGAGCGTGACGCCACCCACGGAACGCCATCGGCTCGAACCACGCGAACGTGACGTCGCTAATGAACGACGAGCTCGCCTTCGGAGACGGCTTCTGTGGACCGGTGAGAGAGACGGGTCAGCAGGTCCGCAGATCGGCAGATCAGCAGATCAGCAGATCAGCAGATCAGCAGATCAGCAGATCAGCAGGTCAGCAGGTCAGCAGGTCAGCAGGTCAGCAGGTCAGCAGGTCAGCAGATCAGCAGAACAACAGATCAGCAGAACAGCAGGCCGTCAGATCAGCAGATCAGCAGATCAGCAGATCAGCAGATCAGCAGATCAGCAGATCAGCAGATCAGCAGATCAGCAGGTCGGCAGATCAGCAGGAGGTTAATGATAACTCACTGGCAGATCGGTGAGAATTCAGCCGGGGTTCATTGAACGACGTGCAAATGCTATCAGATCTGCAAATTTGCTAATGGGTACTGGACGCTGACGGTACTCCAGACATAAGTACGGTACCTTCCGATCCTTATCAGGCCATAATCTAATACCCAGAGGAGCATATCTTCTTGAAACGTCTACGATTTAACCCGCGATTGTAGCGAAATCCCTGGCCTCGTTCATAAAGTCTACACTACCACTTAACTCGGACAGTCTTAACTCCAGTTTCCTGCTTCAAACAGTTGCGACCTTCATTCTTGTTTAAATCCACCGTGTCCCTCGTTACCGACCCTTCCGCTACAAACCGCGGCGACAGAACAGCAGGCGGTCGGCCGATATACTCACATCGCCCTTGATTTCGTCCTCCACATACTGCGCGGGCGCGTCGGCGAAGCAGTTCAGAAACCACTCGGCCACCAACACGGGGAAGTAGATCATATAGAGCACGAACGGAACCTGGTCCTGGTCAACCGTCTCCTGTGGGGGCAGGCCAGGGGCACGGGTCAGAGGTCACAAGTGAGAATTGACAGGTCAGCTGACATCACAGTAAGGTCATGGGTCAGAGAAAAGTGGTCAGGGCCATTTTTGGTCCCTTCACAAACGTTTGAAGCGGTCCCTTATCTCGGTGGATCCTGGATTATAATGGCAGGATCAAACCTCGAGATGCATACACTTTACACATGTCTGCTTCACGCACCGTTCAAAACACAGCGGCAAGAAAGAAAATGCCATCCAGCCTCACGTTTTATACTTCCTCAAACACACAGCCTTCTGGCAGCACACGGTAAGCTAAGCACCGCCCACCTCACCACGCGCATGACGCGCATGGCACACGTATATAAGGTGTAGCCATGTGTCTATTCTCAGACGGCAGCGCGGCGTCTCAGACGGCCGCGCGTCGTCATCGTTTCTCACCTCTCCTGTGGCGTTCATGATGCGTGTCCTGAACTCTGCTATCCCGCCCAGCGTGAGCAGCGTCCAGAACACCCATATCACGCCAGATGTTCGTATGCCGCGCCGCTTCTCAAACAGCATAAATATCAGCGCCAACGCCTGGGAACAACACCATGAGTTAGGCTATGATTCGGCATAGATAGCACCGCCAACGCCGGGAGGAGGGGGGGGGGGGAGAGATACGGAATCGATCGGGTGATGAGCACGGAATGAACAAGGCATCTTTACACACAGGACACACACACACACAGGACAGTGAACAAGGCATCTTTACAAAACGTAATGTCTAATTGGCTGAAAACAAACATCACAAATGCAACATGCTACATGAGATCTGTCGTAGTGTCTGTTGTAGCATGACATCCTACAACAGACGCTGTTTCTCCTGACGCATCCTCCGAGCTGGAGCAGTCACGCCGTGTCAGCAAAACTCCACGACCAGCGAGTGAGAGGAGGGGGGGGGGCGTGTGTGTGGGAGGAGGCTGTGGTGGCGCCTCGCACGCCTGCAGCAGTGCCGCCCGCCGCCCCCTGGCAGAGACAGCATAACTGTTCCGGCACGATCCGTCGTGAGTCGGCACTGCTCCCAGTGAGTGACGGACGGCCCTGCTTCGCCTGCCTCATGACGAGGACACGTGCACTGACAAACAAACAGTACAGCAGGCAGCCTGCGATTGTTCGCCTGCTAACGTACCACACAACCGGCCTGCAGGCATGAGCCGACATTTTAATGACGTCTGCTGCAACATGGTCGCCTCATGCGACAGGCAACAAACATGGCACGAAGAAGCTAACAGAGCCCGACCTACATCAGAGTCAGACTCGACAATGATGACCAGCGAGGTCCGCACATTAGCTCGACTGGAACAGCTCGGAGTGAATGAGCCCATTGATTATCTGGGTTTTAGTGCGATAAAGGTCATTTGTGACGCGAGTCAATGGATGGGCCAGTGCATTCAATCATCCAGTCGACCCTATTGAGCCAGGGCCGGGCTGTACCACCGCCGCTGAAAGAAGCGCACGAAAGCCACATAAATCATCGGGCGGTGGATTTTCGGTGAGTTTACAGCCCAGGTGAGGAGGGCGGGTCGGCGCCGTTCTCAGAGGCTGTTGGTCGGCAGGTGCAGCCGCCACGGGCCGGACTGACGTGGCGCCGCTGGGCACGCGTCAGTTCCAATCACAGCCGCCATCCCCGGCAGGCAGCGCCGGACAAACGGAGAAGGAGACACGGATAGATGGGGCGGGATCAGACAAACGGAGAAGGAGACACGGATAGATGGGACAAACCGAGGAGACACGGATAGATGGGGCGGGATCAGACAAACGGAGAAGGAGCCAGAGATAGATGGGACAAACCGAGGAGACACGGATAGATGGGCGGGAGAGATGGACCGCTTCACTGCCAGAGGTCCGGCTAACGTCTCTAACGCCAGCTGCAGCACCCCACCTCAGGTCCACTCCAGAGAGTCGGCCGGTGGGCCGACCGGTCAGTGGCCAAAGCTCTTCCCATGGCACCGGGACTGACAGCAATCAAGCAATCAAGCATTCATTCAATCAATCAATAAATAAATCAACCTGACAAAACGAGCTTTTGAGCAAGTGTAATGAGCCATACATTGGTAGCTGACGTAGACATTAACATTGATATAACGGTGCTGTAGAGAGACACCTCTCAACATACAGTACAAAGTTCAGACATGTCACGCCACGGGTGCATGTTGGCCATTAAAAGAGCTACTGACTCGGCATCTGTTCTGCCCCCCCCCTGCCACCCTTATCATCCCGAACATGAGACGGAATCGGTCGATAGAATCTGAACCCTTCTGACTGGGCTCGTTTTGATCGCCATACAGCTGGTGCCGAGGAGGCAAATGTATGTCACGCCACAGATGGTCCCGACTGCTAAGACCTCCGTCTCCGAGCATCCAGCACGGTTTGCCACTCACATTCATGAGGCCAGAAGACAAGAGCGGGATGTGCATACAGAAGCACTATTGGAGACATCACAATGCTGATGCAGCGCCACGAAGGCACAATCCAAGTAGGCATGACTTGCAGGCCGCGCGCACATACATGTCCCGCGGGTTCTGATTCAGCCGGCCGGGGACGGGGAGCCGACCTTGAGAGAGAAGTGGCTCCGACAAAAGGTCGCGTCACTGCCGTGTCACGACGACGACCATCCTCTGCCAGACAGCTGACCGACGTGTGTAGAAACTGCAGCTATCAGGCCGGCTATCGCGGCCAAGTCCGGCCAATCTTTGAACCAGGCAAGGAACGACCGCTGCTCGTCCAACGGTTGCCCGCCTCGATCGCCGCGGGCGGCATGGTAGTGCGTTACCTCACTCAGCGCACAAGGCCACGCACAGCCGGACTGCGAGCCGCGAGCCGCTCAGGTAGTGCGTACTGCCCTGAACGAGACTGCTGCAGCCGCAGCAGCAGCCGGGGCCACGTTGCCGATCACGGGGACGGAGAGCGGGCCGCTCTCCGCTGACAGCGGAGACTAGCATCGAACAGAGAGCCGCTCGGCAGCCAACCAGCGCCGGCCGGCCGGCCGGTACACCGGCGCTCCGTCCTCTCTGCGCGGCACGAGCAGCCGTCACGCGGAGTAACGTGACGCGTAACGCTGTGACAGCCGCAGTTCTGCCCTCTGCCAGCCGGTCAGCCGTACCAGGGGAGAGCGGCGCGGTGCGGTAGGGTGCAGTAGGATACGGGGGAGGGGGAGGTGTAGACGTTGACATCGCAGTCGCTCCGGTCAGCGCGCGGTCGGCTGTGGGGTGGGGTCGGTGTTGACGGTCCCTGCGGCTGTGCGCCGGACCAGGCTGCCGAGTTGTACGGCTTCTGGTGGCCGTTGAGCCACCGCTGCTGTGGGGATCACCGTCAGACCGCAGCCGAGCAGGTCACAGTGCAGCGGTCGAAAACACGCCGCAGTAGCCAGTAGAGCTGTCAGGCATGCCAAAGTCTCAGGAATTCCGGCAGAACGAACTTCCCTGTTCCTGTTTTAGTGATAGTGATTAGGATTAGGGGGCTCTTCCCTCTTCCTAAAACTGCCAATTGTAGTGATAAGTGCAAAAATAGTAAATCATATAAATTCCTCGCTAAAATTATATCGCTATCGTGAACAAAGCGACCATTACATAAGCCCGATGTAATATGAATCACTACATACGTCAGACGCAGATACGAGCCAAACAGCAGGCCATGACGACCACACATGTCAGTGCAGGAGTCGGTACCGCTTCCGCCTGTCGTCACGAGGCTGCGGTCCGAAGGTGCTGGGTCGCTTCATGTGCCATGGATAGTGTCGTCCGGCGCTACTGGTGGGCGGTGAACAGTCACCCGCGCCGCCCGGCTCCGCTCCGGCTACGATGGCACGGCCTCGTCAGCTGGCCAAGACGGACGACCGGCCTTGAGAAGGCAGCGTGACGAGACCGGCGTGGCCCGGGACATCCACCGACGATAGAGCCTCCTTCGCCGCCACAGCCGCGCCGAGCCGTTGACGAGAGTGTAATTGACTAACGTGCCACCGAGCGGATACTGAAAGCCGTCAACCCCTTCACTCGCCACAGCCGGAGCTGAGTCCGGTGATACGAACCAGAACCAGTGGCGGCCTCTAAGGTAAACGACGAGTAGAAGCCTCTCCTCACCGCCACATAGCCGATCCGGAGCCAGGTGACAAGACCGCGCGGCCACCGACGCCTAGAGCCTCCCGTCCTCGCCAACAGCACGTCGGTAGGCTGGATGGCACAGAAGTCGCTGGGTAGTCGCCGTGAACCGACCTGAACTGAATAGAGCCTCCCTCACCTGTGCCGTCAAACTGGTGCGTCTGAGCCGTGTAAACGAGAACGCCGGCGCGGCCCACCGACGATAGAGCCTCCCTCACGCCACAGCGCCCGGGCCGTGACGAAGACCGGCGCGGCCACCGTGAGCGAATGTCATGAGCTTCACCCTCATCCGAGTCTGTCTCCCAGGAGTCCGGTGATGGAACGCACCGGCGCGGCACGCGACGATAGAGCCTCCCATCACCGCAGATGTTGGCGACGCTTTTGAGTGCGAGACCGGCGCGGCCGACCGACGATACGAGCCTACTCCCTCACCGCCACAGCCCGTCCGGGAGCCGTGACGAGAAACCGGCGCGGCCCACCGAAACGATAGAGCCTCCCTCACCGCCACAGCCGTCCGGAGCCGTGACGAGACCGGCCGCGGCCACCGACGATAGAGCCGCATTCACCGTCACACGCCGGACGAGACGGCGCGGCCCGGAACAATCCACCGACGATTAAGCGATAGGGGAGCGAATCGCTGGCGCAGGGCAGGATTTCCTGTCTCGCTGTTTACCGGTGGACCGGGTCAAATCCCTGGGCGGTCCGCTGAAACAGTCCGCCCGGAAGCCCATATAATAACCTCTGGAACAGGGTGAGAGTTCCAGCACTATGATCCCAAGAGGATGCGGTGCTTGGTCCACAAACCAAACCACCGACGATAGAGCTTCCTTCGCCGCCCCAGCAGCCCGCAGCTGACAGAATGGTCCGGCAGAGCCAAAACGCACGCAGTCGCTGACACCCACTGATCCCTCGCAAGCGGGCGACGACAGAGACCGGCAAGACAAAGACGCCTCACAGTCTACTCATAACAATGTTTTATGGTGTCGCACGGAACCAAAAGCAAACTAACACTACATAAAATATGACCAGAATGCGTTTACATCATCTTGTATTCACTTGGAAACCCTTATCAGAAATCGCGAGAGAAAACAAAGCGCCCGTTTCGCTCGTCCTGCAGCTTCAATGCAAGTCAGTGTCTTCACCGCCCCAGTCGGTTTCCTGTCATGCCTCTTACTCATCCTTCCGCCGTCCACCCCGGCGCCGGGAAGGAGGTCCCAGCGCCGGGAAGGAGGTCCCAGGGTCCGACTCCGGACCCGTGCACCTGAGAGTCTGATAGCCGCACAGACCGGCTGATGGTCTGATGGGTGGCAGACGAACGGACCCGATATCGGGCGCCGGGCCGTCCTTTGATGACGC
>VOPJ01003353.1:0-16705 GCA_014673585.1 Semibalanus balanoides
TTCGAATAAAACGTGTAAAATAACAGCTCTTTGTGCGATAACAGGCTCAATTTATGTCTTTTGATGGAAAGAATGTCCCAAAAACCAAAATTGCTCAATTGTGACCTTTGACCTGAGAGTGATCTGACATTTTACCTTATTTTAATCATTTCGGGTATGCATTAGATTCGTCCCATTGATAGCCTTTTATCGCCGCATTACGCGTCTCGCTGTTGTCATTGGTTCAGAAGATACGAGGGGAAAATTTACCCCCCAGTACCGCGCGTTCGGCTGGAGACCCCAGCGCCGCGCGGGTTAAAGCGGGGTTCCAAAATTTGGCCATATGAAAGCCATATAAAAAATGTATGTTATACTCAATCAATACACGCTTTGTGAGTATCTGCCGCACCTGTTCAGATCACACTACCGTATTCTATAATCAAGACAACGTTAGAGACATGTAGGCAAAGCGTTTTTAATTAATTTTGAGCCTCCTAAGCCAGTTTGAAATAATCGGAATAATCATCCGAGGTTACGGCGTGCTCTATTACGATGTTGATGTGAGAGGCGAAAGTGAGCTTGGTATGTAGAATGTAGAGTTCTACATGGGGCGGCTATCCCCATGGCTGGCCGAACCCCATGGCTAATGGGGTGGGCTGGACTGGAAATCTCTAGACAAATGGCTGTGGCTACGGGCCTGTGGCTGCATAGTCTAGCCTGTAATTTTGTTTTGCATCAATCTTTCAAACCAATCCTGGTTAACAAGCCGTGCATGTTGCCATAACAGTAGACTGGAAAATAAGCACTAATGTGAAATTTAACAAAAATCAATCAACGGCTGGCCAACCGGCCAGCCCATTGACCCCATTTGGAGTGGCTGGCTGTGGCTGTGATGCCATGGCTGTGGGGCGGCTAGGCCAAGGAAAAGTGCAACCATGTCTAACTCTAGTAGAATGATACCCAGGTCGTGAATCTCTCCAACGTGCTCGAGTTCCGTGGAATTGGTAAAATAATCTGTCCGGACGGGCGCGCGCCTGAGGTTAATCGTGAACGATTTGCATTTACTTGGATTTAGAAAAGTCTCCATCTGACGGTCCAGGCTGTCAGACGACTTAGATCCTGCCGCAGCAGCAGTCCGTCAGATGGTGGAAATAAAATCGAATTTGTTTAACGTCGTCGGCATACAGAAGGCAGACAGAATAAATTTCGCGAGGCAAGCCGTCGATAAAAGTGAGTTTAGAAGCGGAGCCAAAAGAGTTTCTTCTGAAACACCAGTGATGATTGGTTTCTAGTTGGGTGTTTTGCCATTGACGATGACCCTGTTACGTCTATGGGACATATATGAGACGAATCATTTTAAGACAATGTCATCCAAATTGTATGAATCTTTTAGTTTGTGAATAAGGAACGATTGATTCACGCTTTGGAAAGCAGCTGAGTAATCGAAATAATAAATGTTTTGAATGTATCCACTGTGTCGAATCATTCGAGTCGGCAGGGTTAAATGTCTGGGTAATGTACTGAATATCAGCTCCATGTCTGCTGCGAAGAATACTATTTTGACGAATGTATCGAATACGTCGGAATATCTTAAATCGGCTGCGAGCCGTAGGACGTTGGCGAAGGAATCAAGCAAACAAAGGCGGATAGTGCGAACTGGACTTATTGTTTGCCTTGCCATGTCACGACCTTTCAAATGTTAGCTAGGCTTTGGTGTTCAGGACAAGTCCACTTATTTATCAAATGTCTCGAATCGGCCACAAACTTCGCAAATTTGGCAAATGTGTCGAATCTCCCAGTCGGCTGGGAAAAGTTTGGTTTCGGTGAAGGTATTGAATGTATCGAATATTGATAGTTGGCTGCGAAGTGCGAACAATACCATTTTAACGAATGTATCAAAATGTATCCAGTGTCTCAATTCAGCTTGTCACTAGAGGTGGCAAAACGTGGACCCGAGGAACCGGTCTCTAGACCCAGTCTGGACCCAGTTGGTCCCGGACTGGGTCCCGCCAAATGACGCCGGGTACAGACTGGGTAGAACTTATGTGTCATGCTAATTTCACGCAAGTACGAGCTGACACGCAGGTTGCTGTGTGATGTTGGCCAATCTGAACTGTATATATATTTGCAACTACAAGAGTTAGTTTACTTGCACTAACTGTAGAGTACAGGTTTGTAAATATAATTTGCAAAACGACATTTTGCTAGTTGGGTCCACTGGGTCCAAACTTGACTTGCACCGGGTATAACTGGGTCCACTTGTGAGTTTTTGAGACCGGGTCGGGTCTGGGTACTAAAGATATCAACTTTTTCCACCTCTACTTGTCACTATACATGCGAATATATTGAGTGTTTCGAATGCCTCGAATCGGACCTGCTAACTACACATGTAAAAGTGTCGAATGCGTAGCATTTCTCGAATCGGCTGCTAACTAAACATGAACGTGTCGAATGTGTCGAGTGTCTGATATCGGCTGCTAACTTTACAACTTTTGTGAATGTACCGAATGTGACGAATAGACCGCTAACTTTTCACTCGTCCTGTCTGCGTGTCATAATCAGATTCACGACCTAACAGTGAGTGTATTTTTGGTGCTGAATTCGAATACAGCGTCTAATGTTGCTGGTAAAATAAACCGGCATCAGCTATGCAGGTCACCAGTTGACCCTGTCATTTGTAATATTTACCCTAATTCTGTCATATGTCTATGTTATCATATCTTAACGACCTAATATTTTATGTCAACAGCAAACTTGTGTCTGGACTCTGGATCCCAAAGTTTGATCTGGGATCCCAGTGGATCCCTCAGCATAAAATGCACGAAGATATTGGATCGCAGTAAATCTTTCATCGTAAAATGCATGAAGATCTGGAATCCTCCTGGATCCTCGGCGTAAAATGTTTCAGGAACTGGTATCTCAGTGGATATCTTATTTGAACGAGCTTGATGTCTTGAAACACAAGATGTAGGGACTGACTTACTCAAATTATCGCTTTTGCAGATATGGTATGTACCATAGAGATATTATAACTTATAAGATCTATATAGTATGTACTATATAGATAATGAGTGCCTGCAAATTGCAAATTGCCTTGATATATATAGCAAACATATATATTAGCCGTTTTCACGATGGATTATTTTACGAGAAATGTTTTAAAATGTTTTGGTGGTAGCCGTTTTCACGATGGACTAATTTACGAAAAAATGTTTTAACCCTCGCCCTACGGTCCTGTAGGGCAAGGGTTAAAACATTTATCGCAAATTAGTTCATCGTGAAAACGGCTACTACTAAAACATTTTGAAATATTTACAAATATTTTAAAACATTTCGCGCAAAATAATTCATCGTGAAAACGGCTATTGTAATGAATTCTCTCATATCATAGAATTAGAAAGAATTAAGTACCTACCAGAAAGCCTGGATCCCGAAGCTGGACCTGGGATCCCTCAGCATAAAATACATCAGGATCTGGAATATTTGTTGATCCCTCGGCTTATTGTGTACCTGGATCTTGTGACTCATGTGAATCCCAGGACACAGGACACTGAAATCTGGATCTCAGCTGGATCCTGGATCCAGGCACATGTCTGGTCAACAAATAGCCAACAATATTGTCTAACATAGACAAGTATTGAATTGGAAAATATGCACTCTTTAAAGTTTGTATTAGGTATCTCAAGTATCAATCCATTCCAATGCATTTGATATGGGGATGTCAGACTTACTGGCCTAGTCCCGGGGTGGTCATCCTAGACTGGTACTTCCGGGATATATTGCATGAAAACCTCTGATGGTTACGCAACGTGCGGTTGAGAGGTCGTGCCCGAGCTAATGCAACAGCTGAACTAACCCGCGACATCCAGGCCACAACACTGTAGAGTGTTGGTATTAGTGGTGTCAATCGGTTACCAAAATTTTTTACCGAACAAATTATGTGACCGATTTGGTAATCGGTCGGTCACTGGTCAGGCTGATAAATTTTGGGACACTCTTTGGTCAGCTTAATCTTAAACAATTCACATTTTGTCAAATTTTTACGCATTCTTATTTCTATCCGGCAAATTGATACACAATTTGCTCGAAATTCAACTAATTAATGTAAATGTCTTTGGTCTTGCTTGCGGCATCCACTATTTTGCTTTGCAAATGCATTTAGTTCCCTTTTCACAATTATATTGTCTTTTTGGAAACTGTACATGTGGGTTTTATGAATTATGATGTTTATAAAGCTATTTTCGCCAGTGTGTATAAATAAGTATACTATTTGAAAATCGGTCAAGTCTTGGACATTTTTGGCCTCAACCAAAATCGGTAAATATTTGGTCAATTAAAATGCCTCTTGTTCGGTATTGGATCGATTTTGGTCAGAAAATTTTGGGAAAATGGCATCACCAGTTGGTATGCAGGATGTTATGGGCAGCTTCTGCATACCCTCCCACGGCCGGCGAGATTCGCGTTTGACAAACAATTCGAAAGGGACGATCGGACGGGGAGAGGGAGGAAGGGTGCGCGCCGCCATCTATATTTGTCCGAATCCAACCGCTGAACCTATTCATTCTCAGCTCGCCCGACTCGAGCATTGTGAAGCCATTGTCAAACTGCTAAGTTAGCAGTTTGACAATGGCTTCACAATGCCTGGTAGGCAGAATCGCAGACAGTGCCCAGTATGCACCATATGCCAGTTGGGTACACGATGGGACGTTCAGTGGGGCTTATCTTACTATCGAAAACACCCCTCCAAATGATATCAGCTCTTATAGCGATATCGGATATTGTTTTCCTCTGTCGCAAATAGAAACATTTCTGTTAATTGCTGGTTTATGCTTTATAACCCAAGCTACTGTGACTGTTGTATTGTTCCTTGTATATCCGCTTATGTTGCACATAATTTAATATTTCGACCGATATATACCAGTTCTTTATTGAAGGGAAATCAGTCTTACTATACTAACTTCGGGCTCGTTAATGACGTTCTTAGTTCAGGTCAATCAAGGTCTCAAAGGGGAGACTTTTCATTTAAACATCTTAGTTAGACGTACTTTTATACAAATAAACGATGCGAAGTTAAAGGAAATAGTTCACCTTCAACATAGGGTTTTGAACTGAAATAGAAGTTTTGCAGCCCGTGTTGAGAAACCCGTTTTAATGCAAGTTGTCTTTGCTGAAAAGACTCAAGCCGAATATATTTGACATTTTGACGAAGGAATGTGAGGCTGGGAAAATAATGCGGGGCAGGCAAAGGAATGAGCATACTAGGGCACTAAAACACACACCTGTGCAGAGACTGTACAATCAGTCAATCAGCTAGCAGCTTTCGACTTCATTGGAATCTGATTGGTTGGAGCGCGACTACTTTCGAATCTGATTGACTGAGCCATTGTGCTTATTCGCGTGACGTAAGCACCAGCTGACTAAGGGCCTGCTGAGAGTATGTGCATACCGCATAGTTTTGATACATTTGATAATTTACGTCCTTCTGTTTTGAAACGACGTTGTGTATGGCTATTTTTGACAACATAAAACGAAATTGCGTTTCAAATTATAATCTAATCGTGTTTTGGAAAAAATCACATGGGAACTACAGTAGACGCCGCCTATTAAGCCCACGGTTAATACGCCCAGCTGCTCATTACGCCTAAGTTGGCCCGGTACGGAATTACACCATATTACCATAACGATCATATTAGGAACTTCAGATAAAGCGCCCATCGGTTATTAAGCCCAGAAATGCTCGGTACCAAGGTGGGCTTAATAAGCGGCGTCTATTGTAGATCAGATCAGATCAGATCAGACTGGCTAACAAGTCTGATCTTATGCGAGGTAATGACGAAATATCAATTTAACGTGGTACGTCTACTGCAAAACGTGATCGCTTTTAAAGGAATGCTCCCCAATAATAAAAACAGGACAATCGTTATACAACCTTCAACTAACTTGAGTGATAAAACCCAGAACTCTCGAGTGACACCTCACGACGAATGCAAAGCACCAATCTGCGTCAAGTGACACGTCACTTCCGAGTCGCGCGCGATCTGCGGGCGGCGGGGACCGGCGCGATCGGCCCGGTCTCGACCCGCTGCACCTTGCCGTTGCCGGCCGTACCACTGAACGATGACAGGCAGGCGGCCGGGCGCGCGCTCTGTGGTGCGCCGCGCCGCCGCGCCGCCGCCGCGTCGGGCCGCACTCATTAGCCCCCGTCACCCGGAAACAGGCGAGTGTCGCCAGGCCGGACCTGTACTGGAACTTGTCACCGGACCCAGCTCGCTGTGAGACACGCCACCAGCACGCGCTGCCATTTCGCCTGATGGAAGGGGACGGGCGGACACTGTTCCGCCGCCGAGGCTGCCGCGTCTAACGAGCGTCGACGCTACGATTGAAGTGCATTGGCCCGTATCGATGTACTTGAGCGAAATTCAATTAACTCAAGTATCTATGGTAGGAATTGAGAAGTTCCCAATATGGTAGGAAAGTTATCAGAATGTGGAATGTTCTTTTCAGCATCCACTAGCCGTGAACATAAGTTATGTTTTTGAGAACGTAGTCACTCGATCTTTAGCAGCAGAGTCTCCACTAATTATGAGTGAGAGCGAAGCGCGAGCGAAATATCACTGAATGCGGGATTTTTTAACACATAGAAGCGGCTAACGGACACGGCCAGATCCGACCGTAACGCTTTGCAGAAGCTAATACATTTGAAATCCCGCATCCGATTGACAAGCGGTCTTCCCCATCTGATAGCCCAATTCAATCAATTATGTTATTGACATGTTTCGTCTCACGTGAGGGGTCAGCATGGCGCGTGGCACGTGCTGCGTGAGTGGTATGTGACAGAGATGGCCTCCAGCGGCCGGGCGCTGAGGAGCGCTGAAGGTGGCGCCACGACTGCAGGGACCGGGCGGCGCCACCATCGCAACATAATCTCACATGGTGCCTCCTTTTCCACAGGTGCGCTGACCGATTTAGCTGAATTTGGTTTAGTGGCTGGGGGACAGATTCTGCCCATCTTGACCTAATCAAACAAAAATAAAGGCAAAACAAGAGTACCAAAAGTATCAAGAGTATCAAAGCAAACACTGATGTGTCAGCCCCAGGGGTGTCTCAAAGCAAGGAGAAAATATATATGTATTTAAGAAAATGCAGGTGATAAGTAATTTACTTGTTTACCCGAGTACCAGTACGTGATAGAAATCGGGGGCCTGCTTACAAAACAATGCAACATATAAAATATGTTTATATGAACATGCGTAAAACATCAATGAAAATAATATATCTGGTAGAAAATGCCCCCAAAAAATAATGGAAGTAATAATGAAACAAGATGTCAGCTGTCACAGAGCAGCAAATAGTACTATTGTTGTACTTTGCATATTTAATATAGTTTTTTTCGTAGACCTTCTCTACTACAGGTGTATAGGCGTAGGAGCCAGGGGGTGCAACTACCCCCAACATTTTTGGATTTTAACATAACGCGTATGGACGTTGCATGGAAAGATTCTACTTCAAAATGTCTTTTGACCCCCCCCGCAACTTCAAAATGAGTTCCTACGCCCCAGTACGGTCGGCATTTATTACAGTTTTCAAGTTAAATGAATGCTACTGCATATGGCCTTGGCTACCACACTCCGTACGTTTAGGCGTGTGTTTACGATTACCCATTCAAACCAGTCATGTTCATAGGCGGCGGAACGGGGGGGGGGGGCACCCGTACCGTGTCCCCCTTGAATTTGCAAGAAGGGGGCACCCATATTGAAGTGCCTCACTTAAATTTAGTATGGCGAAGGTTCATGATTTAGGTCTCCTATCAAATTTATGGAAATTCAGTTGCATAATGTGAATATTTACGAGTGTGATAATGCCCGTGGAAAACTATAAGTATATGAAAAATAAAAGAAAATTGAGTTTGGAAGCAAAATGCAAACATAAAACTTCAAAGGGAAGTAAATTGCATTTTCTTCAACATGGATAACTCGGATTTCCGAAGTTTTAGGCTTTGGACCTAACAAATATATTTTTATAGGTTTTCTCTCACAAAATCAATTTTTCAAGCCATTACAAATTGAACATTATATATGAGACACACACCAAAAAAAAGACAGACGATACCCAAACAAAAATTCAAAGCAATATCTACGCTTTGCATTGACTTATGCGTCTTATGGCTCCCTAACTACAAGTAACTCATGACTTTTTTTCAGTTATCCTGCTCCCGCCGGAGGTATATTTACATCTATGCAAAACAGAAACCGATTTTACGAGAGCATTCTACCTCGACACATCATGAACAGTACCTGAGCAGCATAACATAACCGTGACACAAACACACTTTGGCACACACCGCTTGTAACGGTAAGTTATATAAGCCCCAGGTTCAAAACACATACAAATAACCAAAACGAACGCAAAAGCAATAACAGTAACAGGAACACTCCCGCAACGCACCACCAGCTTCCATCGAAGTATGCTTCTGCCGGCATCACTACGCCACAAACAACACTGCGAGCACGCACAGTCGAGAGCCTACCGCCCCGTAAACATCCGTACCGGCACATGAAGCCAGCGCAGCGAGTGGGAGCGGCAGCAGCGGCAACAACGCCAGCAACAACGGCAGCGGCAACAGCAGCGCCGAACGGTGACAGCGCTAGGTTGTTTATTTACTCTCCGGTTTTGTCCTGGGTCTTGAGTCTGCTTACGGCACGGTCCCGCCATCGCACCTGAGGCCGGTGAACATTCGCAGCACCTTGCCAATGGGTTAAATGAGGACCTTTAATGAGTATGTGATTATGTGTGATTATTGAATGAGCTAATGAGTGCGGCCCTTGCCACTGTCCGTTCAAAGTAAAATTTGTTATGTTAAAGAACAACCGGATTTGATAAGCACCATGAAGTCCGTTTTGCGACATTCGCGCCCAGTGGCCCAATATCATCGTTCAAAGTTCAGTTTTATTCCAGCCAATGAGCTTGACGAGTCCGCCACCACTACGTACCAAAATCTATGAATTGCAGCCTTGAGCAACTATAGAAAATAGTTATATTTTTTGCTTAAACATTCTACCCAAATTGATAATGTCAGAAAACATTTCATATCTTATTATGCCTGATTTAAGCTCAATGATAGGCATGAAGGAAAGATTTGCCCCGATGAAGGAAAGATTTTCCACGATGGGATTTAAAACTTTTACGAATGTATTTTAAGCTCCAACTATTGATGAAGTTTTTCCAACCGAGGTTTTTTGGTATCGGATTGTTAACATTGTTTTAAGGTACTCCCTGTACAGTGTTGTTTACAAATACAGAAATGTCTGAACTGCGCTGAATTTGACGGTCAATCGCTGACCATATTATCTAGTGGTGTGTAGAAATCGCAAACCGCTTTCATAATTATTATGACAAATGAAATAAATGATAGTCTTTTGTAATTTGGGCTGCTTTGGTGAGCATAAGAGGACGATTACAAATAATATTTAGTCCCTTTGAACTTGTTTTAGCATGTTTTTGCGATATCATCCGAAAGAGACAGAGCCGTGGAAGGACGCACCGAAGGCATTGTATGCTTTTATTATTTTACGTTATACTATATTGTATGTTATTGTTATTATATGTGATGTTATATTGTTTGTCACAGATATTCTTTCCACCAGCTTTATGTTTATTTCGGGAGCTTTCGAAAGCACAGTACGGCTTTCTTCATTAGCCAAAACACTTATAAGTGCAGTGAGAATACAAAAACAGTCATTGAGTTCGTTCGCTATCGCAATAAAAATAAAAATTATAAATCATACGTACAGTACAGTCTAACACAAAAAAGGTACATTTTGTTTTAAAAATTAACGCTCGTTCCTTACACACTCTTCATGACACCAATCGAGAGATAGCGCAAGTATATAAACTTGCACATTGCACACTGATAAAATGCTAGAGCACACGATATACATGGTTGTTCACAAAAACTGACTGACACATTTGAAAACGATTTTGTTGGCGATCTAGGGGCATTACCGACATTAATCGATGCACGTGCCGAAATGAAAGCTCGTGAAATGGGAAATTTTTGGCCATGGTTGGTTATTTTAATCAGGCAGACATGGTGGCCTGCAGTAAGCAAGGAAAAAGTTAAAATCGTCGAATTTTACCTGGCGACTAAGTCTGTCACGCAAACCAAAATAAATGTCCTAAGCCATTTCAAGTCAAGGACAGCTCCAGCCCGCAACACAATTTTGAGTCTAACGGAGAAGTTTCTCCGAGAAGGGACCGTGGATAACCTATGGAAAGGGGTCGACTGGGAAAGCAAGATCGGCTAAGGACCGAGAGAGTGGTCAAGAAGACAAGATTACATGGAGAAGTATCGCGCACGCCAGTCAGTCACCTTAGCCAGCAAGTGGGCGTCAGCCTTTCTTCGGCTCGCCGGATTCTGACGGAGGACCTTGGTTTGTA
This sequence comes from Semibalanus balanoides, assembly GCA_014673585.1. Lineage (NCBI taxonomy): Eukaryota > Metazoa > Arthropoda > Thecostraca > Balanomorpha > Balanidae > Semibalanus > Semibalanus balanoides. The sequence goes on from VOPJ01003353.1 coordinate 10,417, forward strand.
CCCATACAAGATGTGGACCCGCCAGAAGCTGACGCCCAAGAATATGGAGGACCGAGTGGTGTTCTGCAGGAGGTGGCTTTTGCAGCAGTGCCAGACATCGGACGCATTTCTGAACCATGTCTGGTTTACGGACGAGGCCCACTTTCACCTGGATGGCCGCATCAACACCCAAAACAACCGGTACTGGGCAACTACGGCACTAGACATCGTCGAGGAGAGGCCACTGCACAGTATCCAGTGCACAGCGTGGTGCGCCGTCAGCTGCTCGGGCATCATCGGCCCCTTCTGGTTCGAGGACCGCGCCGGCCGCACGCAGACAAATTATGCAGAAAGATACCGCTGCATCGTCAAGCGGTTCCTGGCGGCCATGCAGCAGAGATGCGCAGATACCTACGCCATCCAGTGGTTTCAGCAGGATAGCGCGTCCCTACATGCAGCAGCCGCGACCATCCAGCTGATCCAGGAGCACTTCGGGGGCGCGTGATCTTGCGCAACACCACCCACCCCTGGCCGGCCAACTCCCCCGACCTCAGTCCCCCCCGACTTCTTTCTGTGGGGATACCTGAAAGGGGTGGTCTACGAAGGGAGACCACAAACCCTGAAGCAGCTGAAGAGGGCAAGTGGGACTGCTGTGCCGGGCTCTCTACCGACACGTTGCCGAAGAGCAGTGGAGAACCTCCGGCGGCGGAACAGAGCTGTGCGTCGCCCGAAACGGACGCCATCTGGAAACATGTCTTGTAGCGATTGAAGTGAGAGAGGTGTGCTCAGGACGTGTGATGAATAAAACTCCATGAAATTCTGCGTTGTTTGATACTCGAAACTCCCTGCCTGAAGCACTTGTTTGCACGAGAATTCTAAATGAAATGTGTCAGTTTTTGTGAACCTCCCTGTACATTGTCCATATGCATTCCGGGCTTTGTGTTCAGCAGCATATTGCTGATAGTTTTTGCTATAAAGAGGTTTTCGATTTTGATCTTTGACCTTGATCTTTCGTTTTCTCCAATTTGTATAAAATGCTCAAATTTTGACCTCGTCCCATAACATCACATGACCTGTCTCTAATACGTGTTTAGAAATACCAGAATGATTGACATTACAATCATCAATCAAAGACATTTGCAATCAATGACGTTTGCACTCACACTGGTATACTAAGCCGGCGTTCGAACTTTTTTCTCTTTTGTCCTTTGGCTTAACTAGCATGCTCTTTAGGTTCCTCCCTGGTTTTGTCGTGACTTTTGCATGTGGTGCTAAAATACGTATGACCCTCTCCGTCACCCCTTGGACATACGATAAGACTACAAAGGGTTTTTTCTCATCCTCTTGTCTGTTCCTTGGTTGGGTTCCCCTAGTTTGGATTTTCCTCCGTGTTTTTCTGATGAAACGGTTAGGGTGTATCATGTAGATGTAGATCGAATGTAGATCGACATGTAGATCGAACATTAAGGGCTAACATTTACCCTAACCATTTCATCAGAAAAACAAGGAGGAAAATCCAAACTAAAAAAAAAAGAACAGACAAGAGGAGAAAAAATTGTAGTCTTACCGCATGTCCAAGGGGTGACGGAGAGGGTCACACGTATTTTAGCACCACATGCAAAAGTCACGACAAAGCCAGGGAGGAACCTTAAGAGCATGCTAGTTAAGCCAAAGGACAAAAGAGAAAAAAAGTTCGAACGCCGGCTTAGTATACCAGTCTACAAAGTGCAAATGTAAAAACAGTATAATATAGGGAACGACAGGAAGGAGTTTAAAGACGAGAGAAAAAGTGAACATAGAGAGCCATTAGGAACGCGTGATGGAACAATCATTTCCGGTATTTTCTAACACGAATTAGAGACAGGTCATGTGATGTATGGGAGTCAAAATTTCTAGCATTTGAAACATTGGAAAACGAAAGAATTAGGAGGGCAACTTATAGCAAAAACTAACGCAATATGCTACTGAACACAAAGCCCGGAATGCATATGGAACAATGTTAGTCGTGTGCCTAGCAATTTTTATCATATGTCTCAGTATGTTTTTGCAATTAAGCGCGAAGTGGTGTGGTAAAAAGGTTTTTCCAAGCTCTCAGAAAATCAATGTTAGTCAATTGGTCAAAGCTTTCGGCCGCCGGGCATTTAATATTTTACCAAACTTATTTACGCAGTTTCAAGCGAGTAGAACATATGATAAAATAAATACAACACTTAGGCCGATATAATTTCTTTAGGACCTCGGTCGTTTAAGATTTTCACCCTCTGACAATTCGGTCTCGGCGGAAAATCCACACGACCTCGGTCCTAAATAAATTATTTTATCGGCCCCGTGTGGTATTTATTATTATCAGTGTGCAATGTGCATGTTTATATATTTGCGCTTTCTCTCGATTGGTGGCATGAAGAGTGTGTAAGGAACGAGTGTTAATTTAAAAAAGGAACTTAAAAAAGGTTGCGCTATCTCTCATTGCGCATCTCAATAAACATGCATGCGCTATCTCTCGATTGGTGGCATGAAGAGTGTGTAAGGAACGAGTGTTAATTTAACAAAAGGATCAGCCAAAGCCGCTTCCGCAGCCGACGTCGGAACCAGAGCAGCCAGAACCGGAGGCGGGCAAGTGGTTCCACGTCAGTGTCACACTCGTCACAGAAGTGACACTGGACAAAGTGCTCAAGGCACAGGCCTACATGCTCTTCTACGAGAGGACTGTGTAGGTCGCGGATGGTGTAGGTGTGTGGACTAAATGGTACCTACGTTTAGAAGATCCTGTAAACGGGATGAATGTGTAGTGAATTTGTGTATGCAGTGTAGCGTGACTAATTGTAAGATGAATTTGACCAGCTGTGACCAGCCAGTGGTTGTCTGAGCTTAAAATATTCCTCAGACATTACAAATTAAAAAATGTACCGTTTTTTGTCTTACACTGTACTGTACTGTCCGTATATTTTTGAATTTATATTTCGATTGCGATAACGAACGAACTCAATGACTGTTTTTGTATTCTCACTGTACTTATAAGTGTTTTGGCTGATGAAGAAAGCCGTACTGTGCTTTCGAAAGCTTCCGAAATAAGCATAAAGCTGGTAGAAGGAATGTCTGTGACAAACAATTGAACATGTCCCAGTTAAACAACATCTATAACCAAATCAAAGGATGTTATATTGTATGTTATTGTTGTTATGTTATGTTATATTGTATGCCATCGTAATGTTATTATATTATATTGTTATATTGATATATTGCTATATAGTTATAACATCAATAATACTTTATAATGTAATAAACTTTAACTACTTTCATTTGTCATTGAATTTGAGTATGTTGTTGGCAAGTCCGGCGGAGTGGTTCTCCTTTTCGGATTCAAGCCTTTAAGTTGTTCAAGAAGTGCAAGATTGTTTGCAGCTATGGTGTCTAGCGCTGTATATAGGCTATGTTTGCTCCGGTGTTGACTGTTGGTAAGTATTTGTATCGCCTCACACTCGCTCACGATTGGGATTTTTTTTAGCCATGTGATAGTTCGATTTAAAGTATGATCGAAGCATATCTGATATTTTTGCAATGAAGTGTTACCCTTCCGTGCAATTCCAAAACAGATGGCATAGTGTTTCCATCAAGGCTGAACAAAAAGTGCACATGCTATTTTCAGATTTACCCATGATACGAATAAATGTGTTTGTATGTTGTGATTTTATAAATCAAACGGAAGTGGAATGCTTGAGCCTTGCATATACGAGTTATTGGTGGATGTACACACATCGAACATGCTCCCAATTTGGAAACTGCCTACGTCTCTTATTCACTTGTCTTCTAGCCTTTTCTACGATTTATCGTATTTATTTCTTAGAGAAACTAACATATTCTCTGTATGTCAAGCGTGAAATATTAGCGTTTCCGCCTAACAAACTTATTTTATATGGTAAATAATAAGGGTAATAAATTAGTGATTTTTAGTTGGACTCTTTGACAATATTTGGTAAACTTCTGATTAGAAATGCATAACAAAGAAATATTATGCGAATACCATAAGCTTTCTCTAAGTCTGCTTTACTACATATTATACCTGTTGAGTTGTTTATGAGATCGGCAACATATCTCGATTCCTTACTTAACGATGCTGTTGCTGAATTTTGAAGCATCGGAGAACCAAAGCTTTTCGGTTAATATATGACATTTATTTTGCTTATTTTCGACACAAAACTCGCTCCTGGCTTCGATCACTTCTTTTCAGAAAGGGTCGTGTAACGCTTGTTTTAATAACTTTTGCAAGAGCCTTAGATCCATACGTTAGCAGTTCGTGTACTAGAGGCAGTTGCTTTCGTAATATATTAGCCCAGTCATGCTGTGATTGGTAGGTATAATCTTCTTAGCCACGTTGCTTTCATACTTCTTATAAAACTGGTAACGTCAATTATTTCGAGTCCGTCTACTTCTCGAGAGTGGACGATTTGTGTTCGTATTATTCTGTCGTTTTTATCACTCAACAAGTCCACACACTGAAAACACTTCTTGAGACCTATTCTAGGAAGGTTTCGATAAGAGTCCATATCAGGGTCTTAGATGAACCAAGTGAGAACATGTTTGTTTCGAGACACGCATTGGAGACCCTTCAGCAGACGACAAGTATAACATTTGGTCTCGGAGACCGATTATTGAACGACGGAAGAGCATGCCCCTGCGGTTCTCAAAAGTTCCTGAATGTAGCCACTACAGGTGCCAGTTTTCAGGCTTGTAACTACTCGATCTAACGCGCAAACCCCCTTCAACTACCCAATACTACCTACATGAGCATATACGAGGTGTGGCTATAAAATAACGGGACTGGTCGTGCTGCCCACGTGGCGGAGGATCACAGACTAGTTGGCGTGATTATTTCGTACCATATTGCCCGTGGTGCCAGTGGTGTACCATAATTGCCCGTACCAAGCGACACCTCGCTAACGCATTGTCTCCTTTCCAGAGCTCCTTTTGTGATTCAATGTTTGACGGCCTTGTCACTGCAGGCCACACGATGAGCGTCCAACAAAGAACGAACATTAAGTTCCTCGCCAAACTTGGTAAAACTCCAACAAAGACACTTTATCTGCACAAGGCTGTTTATGGGGAGCAAGCCATATCAGGCACGCGAATGTTCAAATGGCACCAGAGGTTCAGCACTGGTTGTGAGGATATCAATGATGACTCCAGGGCTGGACATCCATCAACCTCAAGGACTGAAGCCAACATCGAGAAGGTGAAAGAGCTGATACGAAGCGACCGCCAGATTGACCATCAGGTGATGGCTGAGGCTGTTGGGACTGATAAGGAGTCAGTGAAGGGTCGATCGCTGGTGGATGAGTCTGGCGCATCGCGGAAAATTGTGCAAGATGGTGCCCCCGGCTGTTTGACCGACGTCAGAAAACCCGGCGAGTGAACCGCGTGGCCAAGACGTGCTGGAACAGGCTGGAGGGACAACACGAAACTCTCCTGGAGTCTGTATCACTGGAGATGAGTCCTGGTGTGTCCAATAGTGACCCTTGAAAGAATGTGGCAGAGACTCACAAGTTCCAGTGGAAGACACCGGCATCAACCCCGGGCCGAAGAAGGCGCGCATGTTCGAAGTCAAGGGTGAAGAACGATGTTGATTGTCCTTCTTCGACCACAGGGGCATCGTTCACGCACGAGTTCGTGGCCGGAGAGTACCGCACTGTCACCAGCACTTCTACAAAAAGAAGTCCTGGGACGTCCTCATCTCCCGAGTCAGACGCATCAGGCGGGATCTCTGGGTAGACAAGAGCTGGAATTGCTGCAATCAACGACAACGCGCCGGCGCACGCATGCTATCATCAAACGTCAGCAGTTTATTGGCCGTAAGCAGGTCGGCAGTGCTCGAAGGCACCCTCGTACTCCACCAGAACTCGCTCCCTGTGACTTTAGCTTTTCCCCTAGATGAAGAACGTCGTCAAGGAAACCCACTTCGAGTCGGTCGAGGACATCCAGACCAGAGTGACCGGAGTCCTGAAAGACCTCAAGATGGAGGCGTTTGAGGAGTGCTTCCGCGCGTGGCAGGGAAGAATGCGCAAGTGCGTCCAGTTCAGGAGGTAGTACTTCGAGGGTGAAACCGGATAAATCCCGATGCGTGTGGAAATAAAGGCGTTCTGGCGGGAATCCCGTTATTTTATAGCCACACTCGTAGGCTGCTGCAGCTACCCGCAAGTACACACAAATACAATTTGCTATCATTATGTCTGCCATTTAATAACTCATTGTTCAATGCTAAGCTGTTTCTGTTGATCTCATCTCACTATCTATGGTGCATAACTATATTTGTTCA
>VOPJ01003354.1:0-16702 GCA_014673585.1 Semibalanus balanoides
CAGGCTGGTAACGGTAGACCAGCAGGCTGGTAACTGTAGACCTGCAGGCTGGTAACGGTAGACCTGCAGGCTGGTAACGGTAGACCTGCAGGCTGGTAACTGTAGACCTGCAAGCTGGTAACTGTAGACCTGCAGGCTGGTAACGGTAGACCAGCAGGCTGGTAACGGTAGACCAGCAGGCTGGTAACGGTAGACCTGCAGGCTGGTAACTGTAGACTGGTAACCATAGACATGCAGACTGGTAAGTAACCAGCCACAGACATACAGGCAGCAGGCTTGTAACCATGAGTCCTTCAGTCAGGATGCCCACAAACCTACAGGATCCTCACAATTGGGCAGTTACCTGCAGGCTGTTAACAGCGACACCCAGACTGGTAACCATCGATATGCTGTTAGGAATGTATTTACCCGTAAGGCAACTATGAAACTGCAGTTAGGCAGACAGAAATAATTCGCTCTGACTTAGTTATAATGTCTGTCACCGCCTATGACCTGTCCCCAAGGACGCAGGAACCGGGGGCAGAGGGGCAGCGGCTGCCAACTTTTTGTTTGAAGAGGGCGTCGCCCCCCCCCCAACTTTTCTGAGGATCGATTTCTTCGTAAACGTTCTGATCAATTAAAATTTCGATTTGGAAAACTATCACACAATGTGAAGATAAAAAGTACTGTGTTCATTAATAAAATGCTTTGAAAATATATGCAGGGGATCTAGTTATGATTGACTTTACAGTCGAATGTGAGGCCTCTTTAGCCATTTAAGGATAGTTAAACTGAATTTGGTGAAAACTCAGGAAAATTGGCGTAGGAATTTACCAGCACCAAGACTTCAACACCATTAATTCCAAACGCATCTAAAACCCATATGGAAACTTTAAATGACATCAGCAATCAAAGGCGCGGAATCCAGCGGCCAAAAGGGGCCATTGCCACCCCCAACCCACAGATTCGGGCGCTCAAATTGGACACATTTCCTGGAGTCATTTTGTCGTACAAGCTAAGCAGACTTATTAGAGAAGTTTGTTTACAATCAGTCTATTGATGCGACAATAAGCTCAAAGCGGGGAATCGATGAGTTGTTTCAGAATTATGGGCCGATAATTTTTGGGATTTGCCCCCCCACCCCCCCAAACTGTCAAAATCACACTTTCTGGATCCGCCAGTGTCAGCAATTTTAGAGTTTTACACTTCGTGATTACAGTTACGACTGCAATGACGATGCTGATTTTGCCACCTATGCATATTTGTTTCTCGATTTTTTTTTAACATCTTCACACACAAATTGTGTCAATTTGAACAAAAAAAGCACAGTTTGAATTTTTGGAGTTTGAACCTCTAAGTTTTACAAATCTGATAAAGCCATTTTAACGAAACTTATATTTCCTTTCCTTTTTTACGTTTTCTGCTGGCCACTGACTTTAACATTCGATTTTCAACTATTTTTATATTATGTGTTATTTTTAACGAGGATCATCACGCCCGTAAATATTCACGACATTGTACAAATGTGTTTCCATAAATTTGATAATTAGACCTAAATCTGTAACCTAAGACATAACAAATTTAAGGGGAGCTCTTTTATAAGGTGCCCCCTTAAAAAATTCAAAGGGGCACGGTGCCACGGTCCCCTCCCCCGTTCCAGCTTCCGCCGCCTATGATTCTGAGGATACGCAAGATAGCAGCCCAATTCCTTCTTGATCATGTTATCATCGGCCATTATTGAAGACCCATGTGCTATTTGTGTTAAGTGACCTCTACTGGGTCAGCCGAGGTCAGCCGAGGTCACCAACAATGTTTGTCATTAACTTTCGATAAAATCTAGTTAAAGAAGTGAAACCACCACCAATGTGTACAAGTTAACAAATCGGTATATGGGAGACGTGTCTCGACGAGACACGTCTCCCAATATGCAACAATGACTACTTTGGGTTACCAACTAGCACTTGACTGAGATCAAATGGAAATTTCCTAAGCTGGTCTCGTGAATACGACTTTAAAACCTTGTGAGCGCACAACACAATGCGGTCAAAGTATACCGTTATTTTATAGTAAAAAGATACTATAAAAAACTGATTTGACAAAATAACTTTTGACCTTAACGGATCCTCAGGACCTAAGCATTGACTGAATAAATGGAAGACCGTTTGGCGACTGCATTTTTCAAGAGCTTCTCGCCTTCCGTTTTTCCTAGACTATCATAGTTCGCGAGATATTTGGGGGATTCTGGAGCAAAGCCCTGAAAGTGGAAAATCTGACCTTTGAAGACCTCTGGTGACTTGAATAGTGACATGTAAAATAAATGACCGCAATAGTTTCCAAATACTTTTCGACGAGCTTTTGAATGGTGTTTCCTTCCCCCGGCACGGTGAAGGTGGCGCCGAGCACCAGCACGGCGCGGGTTAAACGCATAAGCATTAAGCAGACCAAAAAATCAGTACCTAAGATTCATGTATCCGACGACACTTGTAAGTATCATTCTTAGTCTTGCATAAATATCAGGCTAAGACTAAGATGATAGATGATCTTAAATCGGGTCAAATTCATTCGAGGTCACGTGAGATCAAACTGCTGATTAAGGTCATTAGGCGTTGTAGGTACTACATGCTTATTGTCTATTTTTTGCGTCTAGAGCGTACAAAAGTTAAAGCGATATTAATTTAAAATAACTCAAAGTGTAAAGCAAAAACGCAAATGCATTTCATATCTACGGTAGGTAATGCCGTCGAAAGTGCTCGATTTTGGTCTTTGGAAGGTCTTGATTGTCAGTTTTAATGGTATCAACTTCAATTTTTGCACACGTCAAATCCTGTAAAGTTTCGTCATATTTTGCTATCTGACATGTTTCTATGATATAAATGAATGTTTAAGCATGTGAGGATTTCGGAAATTACGAAAAATCCAAAATTTCTAATTTTCATCATAAATTTCAAAAATCCGGTACAGCAGTATAAAAGCAGAGTCTATTGCCAGTCAAATCAAGGTATCAAAATAACTATAGTGGACGAGTTAGTGGCGTAAATGGATAATACCTGCAACCAAAAGTGACTAGTAGGTAGTTCAAATCAGGCAGAATTATAAAGTGAGGCAGGATTTCCGGCTGAGTACTCGTTGGCAGGCTAAAATCCTGACCCCCAACTTGAACATACTTCCTGCGTCCCTGCCTGTCCCCAGGTCAGGTGGAGATCCTGACTTCAGTGGGCAGCGGAGGTGGCCAGCTGCCGGCCTCGCCGCGCTGGGGCCGACCTGAGCGCCCTCTGCACTCGGCCGGCCGATTTCAGCGTCATCTATCGGCAGCCGACGGAGACACGCTGCTGGTGCTGAACGGAGACACCCACACGGAGAATTGCCAGGTGGCCGGCCTACGCGGACTGGGCATCGCACTGTGGCTGGGCCCGCTGCTGCCCGCACAGTGACGTCACACCGCGTCACTGTGACGTCACACTGACCGGCCGACAGTGACGTCATCGTCTGAGACAGGTCCCGTCCAGTCTCCAACTGGAATAGTATCGTCATTCAACATCGCGTCATGAAACGTCATGGACGTTCCGAGCCTGACGGCATTCGGCTGGTCAGTCAGCTGATAATTACCCTACAGCAGTCAGCTGATATGAGAGGTCAGCTGATATGAGAGGTCATCCAGAGAACCTTGTCTGGTCCGAACAGCAGCTGCTGGAGACGAACGGCGGCCTCCAGCTTCAGCACATAGCGCCAGGCTGATCAAGTGCTCAACCCATGACACGACTAGAAAAGCAGGCTGAGGCTTAGGTTAGGTTATACACCGATGCTTGGCTGGAAACTTGGCAGAGCTGCAGTGCACAGCCGCTTTGGAAGCTGACCGAACACCGTCATTATTGTGAGCCAAACACTGAGCTTGATGCGTCATATGCTGTACAGCTGTGTTTGTCAGCTGTGTTTGTGTACAGCTGTGTCTGTGTTTGTCAGCAGTGTTTGTCCCGTTTGTCCCGCTTCGCTGACGAAGCTATGCGAAGCGCTGACGCTGTGCGAGGCGCGAAGAGGAGGACGTAGAGCCAGATCGTCACCAGCATACCTCTGAGTGAAATAGGAGTGAGGTGTGAGGTGAGCACATTCGTGCAAATAAGTAGACGGCAGCCCTGTTTCGAGCTGTCCGCTGTCCGCGTCACCGCGGGTTACCGGATTACAGCCGTGCTCCGTGGATTCTGCTGCACTGCGGCACGTGGATTCTGCTGCACCTGCCGCGGCGTAATCCGTGTATTGTGCGAGTGTAACGCTCTCAGAGTCTGCAGCATCGACGGCTGATCCGGTGACGTCATCTGTAGCAGAGGGGCGTCGCCAATGCGAGCGTGATGGCTTGGATTCTCTGCGTGACGCCACGTATGTGCTGTGTGACGTCACTGGTATGCAGAGTGACGTCACTGACAGGTGGCGTGTGACGTCACTGATCGGCGGCCGGGCGGTGTTGTCAACATGTTTGATCTGTCATCTGGTTTCTGTGAAATATGAGCATCGTCGAGTCATTCCGTTTCGTCCTCGGGGACAAACCACTGATCTCAGATGCGGATCACTGCTACTGGCAGCAGACGAACGCTAGTCACTGGACAGACTCATGCTACATTGTAGAACTAACTCGCTCTTCTCGTAGTTGTGTTCTAACTGGTCTACTGTTCCTAACTTTGTGATGCTGTATTGTGTGTTCTAGTGCTCTAACTGTCTGTAATTTGTTGTTCTAGAAATCTACTGTCTGTTTTGTTGTTCTACGCTCTACTGTCTGTATTTTGTGTTCTACCGCTCTACTGTCTAGGTGTTTTACTCACTGTAGCATGTGTTTCTACTCGCTCTACTGCTCTTTAATGCTTGTGTTCGATGCCTACTCTGCTGAATAAGTTTGTGCCTTTCTATTGTAAACAATAATGTGCTATGTGGCCTATTTCTGGTGAGGTGCGTTGTGTGTTACCTGTATCACCTAACTTGCTTTACCATACGGTTGCGAATTTGAAGAAACTTGGATTGGGTGGTCCGATCTATCTGACTCCAAACATGAGGATCACAACTTGTATTTCCTTGAATGACGAAAGGACATCACCCCAATGAAGATTTGTCTAGACTCATGAACTGAAACTTAACTAATTACTGCGGCGGCCAGAATTAACGTAAAAGGGGGGCAGAATTCCGCCCCCCCCCAGAGATTTCGAGAACCGCTCGCCGATTTTGATGGGACAAACACCACTTCGATTGTCGTGACGAAATCTTCTTTTTGGCCCGAAATGCTCTAAAATGGGGGCCAGGGGCCAAAAATACGAAAAATTTGTGTGTTTTTTGAAAGGTCATTGTGGCATGTGACGACGATTCAAGCTAAAAACCGATTTTTGAGCTTCAATGTCATGCTCTTCCATTGGTGCCAAAGACAGTACAAAAACGAAAAACATAGCGCACTCAGGGATAAAAAATGGGAGAATTTTTGATGAAAAATATGTACTTTCCTGTGTTTGGACCGTGGGAAACGTCACATTGGGCTTAGTTGCGTATTGTTAAATGTACAAATTGTCAAGGCGTTCAGGTAAACAACGCGGGGCATGTGCGAACGCTTTTATTCATCTTGCTTATTTAAGTTGGGCTTAAATTGACGATAAATATCCTCCCATTTTATGTACCTGAAGTGCGCCTCTAAATCCAATTCGTGTATGAGTCAAAGCCACGACTTATTTCTGAGCTTTTTCCACCGCAAACTACCATAGGAAGTATGCCCGCACACCAACGACAAAAACATATGACCCTGGAGCCGCCTCTGCTAAGCCTATTTAACCAATTTCCAGAAAATCCATATTTAGAAAGTCCAAAGTTCAAGACTATAATAAGGTCAGACACGCGAAAACACCGGCGAAAGGGGGGGGCCGGAACCCTGCCCCCCCGCAGGGAATAGGGTTAACCCGGTTCTGTGAGGAAGAAACTACAACGAAGGGAAGAAGTGCGTTCCATGTTATGGAATATGGATGGCTCGTGCTGTGGGAGGAGGCCATCGAACTCTGGGGATGGTCTGGGGCTTCCTCAGCTGACATCATGACATCTTTGGGCTTCCTCAGCTGGCATCATGACATCTTTGGGCTTCCTCAGCTAGTACCTATCATGACCCCTTGGGGCTTCCACAGCTAGCATCCATGACCTCCCTATCAGCTGACATTGCAAACTGCGAAGAACCATGGTCCATCAGAACCACCATTCATTATCTGGTAGATGGCGGTCTGTCCTCGCCGTCTCCGATGTCCAGAGAGTGGCCGGCTTAGGCCGTATTCATGGGGCCTACATCAGCGTCGAAGACAATAGTAAACAGCCAATCAGAACAGTATCCCGTCGCCAGCCAAATCAGAAGCTTATCCCGTCAACATAAGAAGCCAGTCTCGTCCTGCAAAGCCAGTATCCCGTCTGCAGCCAATCGAAGCCAGTATCCGTCCGCCAGCCAATCAGAACAGTACCGTCTGCCAGCCAATGGAAAGCACGCAACTCCACGTCCACACTGCAGACAAAAGACAGGATCACTCCACTGTCGGCCATTCTCTGACCAAACCAGGCTTTTAGCAGAAAGCTGTTATATTGGTAGAAAACTTTATTACTGTTACAAACACTACGTCGAGAACACATATAATCCATCCTAACAGGGAGGAAATGCCACAGTTTGATCCCAGTATGTACGAGAAATACAACACGACCGCGTCGAGAAAACTAACGCCGACCACTACAACAAAGCTAACGAAATCATTCGGCACTTCTAACAAAATATGTGTGACGGACGCTTCGATCACGGATTGACATCACAACGAGTGCCAAAAACAATGCTGCTTTACATCAGCTGTGGCGGGTTCACCATACCGCCGGAGCGGGTTCACCATAACGCCGGAACAGACAGCACTATAATGCCGAAACAAACAGTCACCGAGAACAAACCAACTGCCAAACCATCAGCACTGCCTCGACAACTGGCTCCTGACCACACCGGCGGAAACAGCGGCTTCAAAGTGTCCAGACCTGGCCGGATGGAACCCAACAGAGACCACTACCCCTCTCCCGCGAAACGAAGACACAAACAGCAACAACCAGCCACCAAACTAAGGAGATAACACATCAACAGCTAATACACAGACACACACACACACACGGCGCAAATGTACACCACCCGGCACAGAGCCAACCAACATAAATAGATATGTATGTACAAAAATACAGGTATTGCACGACGACGAATGACCGCCTTGAGTCAACTCAGCCGGGGCGGCCCGGCACCAAAACCATCCTACTCAGCTGCACTGCGAACCCAGCGCTATCGCCGCTACACGGGAGACCCCGTCAAAACGGTCCACCAGCTGCATTAGAAAACCCAGTAGATCTATCAGCTACATTGGAAACGGCAGTCATTTGTACCAGGAATGGTCCGAGGGAACACCGAGGTCCGCGAGTGACCGACACGAGCCGTGACGTCAGAACTGGTCCCCCACACGTCTGATCGGGTAATGCCCTGAGAACCAGCACGAGGGCTGGTTTGAGCACACGTTTGGCATGTCATCTGGACACCCTTCAACTGGCCTCTCTCACATACACTGAGATAAATGTACACACTGGGATGGGGCTTAATCGATTTCACTGATCAACGGGCTAATGTGCAGCGGAAACACAGTAGAAACAGAAACTAGCTGATCATGCATCCGAAATGAGTGGCAACGTCCACATGCAATAACAGGGGATTCACACTATTATGACCAAATGTAGTCAGTAGGAAAACGGAGGAACAGAACACAAAACTGTTCACAAAGTAAAGCTGATTTCTTCTGAGATAGATAACATTCTTGGTCTTCGCAGCGGAGAGATCAGAGTGTGACACGACCGTGACATTGTGATCGGGGAACCTCCGTGCCGCTCACGGCACATACCTCGAGTCAAAACTACCCAATCGAAACAGAAAAAGGCAGTCCGCGGGCAAATGCCACTGAAACAAGCACAACTACATCACCACATCCAACGGAGAACAAGAACGCAGGCGCGCCGTTAAAGCTGCTTTATGGAATGACCGCCACCGAATGCGGGTCGTTTTCTGGCGGTTATTGATCTCCGCCACGCGTTCGACCCTCGCCATCGCTTCACAGATGTCGTGATCGCCGGACCAGAGATGGACGGCCCACCGCCAAGGCCGAGTACGTGGCAGTCTCCGCGCCGGCAGCGTCAGCGAGCAATGCTGACGTGTCCAGCAGCGCCGCCGCCAGCCGGCAGTGACTATCATGGGCTGGGTGCACCCATGGGTGCCCACTCAACTCTTCCGATTGTCTGGGTTGGGTATGCATTTTCTGACTTTTCATGGGTAGCGGGTGGGCATGGGTATGACAATTTTAGAACAATGTCGCTAAGCGTTCTTTTTTACTTGAAGCCAGAATGTTTACCAGTAAATTATGGGTTTTTAAATGATATAGGGACCACTTAAACAATAGACTTTGGCAATTTATGACCATGCGATAAACCTGATAAGTGTTAGGGCCAAAAAGTAAAAAAGGTCTTTCAAATTATATGTCTGATCCTAAGTCTGATCCTATTGATAATGTAGACCGCATAGTGTTCGATATGCCCAAATGCAACAGCAATACCAGGTGCCTGAATTATTTCTCGTTAATAGTATAAAAGTAAACACTCAACATGCTAGATAAGGTGCAAATTTTGTAAAATATATTATCTCTAAACTGAATGGGCCCCAATGGGCATGGGTATCAATATTAATGAATTTGTAGGGTCTGGTCCCCTGGTCTGGGCTGGTTATCATGGGCTTAGCTGGGCTGGGCTTGGGGTTTGGCACCCATTGATAGTCTCTGCCAGCCCGGGTTACCACCGTGGTGTAACTACAAGTGGGCAACCATTTCCCCTGCTGTCTCAACCGTCATCTGCCCGTGCCCCGCTCCTGCTCGAATCAACAGACATTCGACTCCGTCTCCCGCCTGGCTTCCGCCGCGCCCAGCTCCACCTCCGTGTCGTGACGTCTACACTCCGTGCGCGTGACGTCACTCGACAGGAGTGGCCAGTTTGACGGAGCACTCGCCGAGCCGCCGGACGGCGCCGAGCAGACTGTCGGCGCTCGCCGTCACCGCGCCGCGGCGGCCGGCGCGGTAGTAGGAGGCCGGCTTCTTGTCGCGCACGATCTGCACGTCGTCCAGGATGTGCTGCAGGTACGGCAGGCCCGGGTTGGCGGAGGAAGAGCCCGCCGTCGGTGGCGGCAGCCGACATCCGTACAGCGGCTCGCCGGCCCCCGGCAGCGCCGGCAGCGGTGACGTGGGCGACAGCAGAGACAGCGCGCTGCGGTTCAGACTGCGCAGGTAGCTCTGCATGCTGGTGGTGGGACTGGGCAGAGAGCTGCCGTCCGGGGTCTGTGGACATGGTGGTGATTGTCACTGGGGCTCGGCTCTGCTGAGATTGAGGTCGTTAAAGCAGTGGAAATACATGCGTAATGACGGCAAGAGGCAGAGATACAATGCAGTGATACAGTGTTGAAAGGCCTGACGGATACAAGACTGCTAACGAAGTTGGCATGGGTGCTCAATCAGAAACGTTTGGAAATGTCGGAACAAACTCGTCGGATTTGCATGGCTGTGCAACAAGTGTCAATATTAAATTAACTATGTGGGAAAAAGTTCCCAGGATGTACTGTTATGTTCTGCCTACCTGTGCCTTGCGTCTTTCTTCCTCGGTGTGCCGGTCCATGTGACATTTGAGCTTGTCCTGGCGGCTGAAGGCGCGCGGACACACCTGACAGGCGTATGGCCTCTCGCCCGTGTGTGTCCGCACGTGCCGCTTCAGATGGGCCGATCGAGCGAACGCCGCCGGGCAATAGTCACACTGCAACCACAAACACACGGTCACCACAAGCCAGGCAGCGGTGATGAGGATGATGGTTTGGCCTCCGCGCCTCCACAGCTTACGATATGCGGCTAAAGGCTACTGAGGTCACAGCAGAAACAGACAGCAGGTCTGACGTCACAGCAGACACAGCAGACAGGTCTGACGTCACAGCAGACAGGTCTGACGGCACAGCAGACAGGTCTGACGTCACAGCAGACACAGCAGACAGGTCTGACGTCACAGCAGAGTTGCCAGATCAGCACGGCTCTGCAGGTTCGGCTATCTCGGTGAATGAAAATGAACGGACCGGGGCAATGTTCGTCAACCAGATATATAAGGTCAGCAATGAACGGACCGGGGCAATGTTCGTCAACCAGATATATAAGGTCAGCTGGTCGACACTACGGCTATGGAGGACTTAAATTAAGTCCGTATCTTGTACCTGCAGCTGACCCTGAACTGACCCTGAACTGACCCTGAACTGACCCTGAGCTGACCCTGAGCTGACCTGAATCTGACTGAACTGACCCTGAACTGACCCTTGAACTGACCCTGAGTGCTGGACCGCTGAACTGACCCTGAGCTGACCCTGAACTGACTGGCCTGAACTGACCCTGAAACTGACCCGGACTGACGCCGCGTGGGGGCTAGGCGGCTAGCTGACGCGTGAAGGCTGAGCCCTGAATGGACCCAGAACGACCCTGGAAGCGTGACCCAGGAACTGACCCTGACCTGAACGCGACTGACCTGAACTGGAACCCGGGCCTGGGGAAAATAAAAAAAAAAAAAAAAAGGGCTGACCCTGAACTGCCCTGAGTCCTGAAAAACCCTGAACTGACCCTGAGCTGACCCTGAGCTGACCCTGAACTGACCCTGAACTGACCCTGAACTGACCCTGAACTAACCCTGAACTGACCCTGAACTGACCCTGAGCTGACCCTGAGCTGACCCTGAGCTGACCCTGAACTGACCTTGAACTGTTTCTCCAGTCTATCTGTGACGTGCACCCTGACCCTGAGCTGACCCTGAACTGACCCTGAGCTGACCCTGAGCTGACCCTGAACTGACCCTGAGCTGACCCTGAGCTGACCCTGAACTGACCCTGAACTGACCTTGAACTGTTTCTCCAGTCTATCTGTGACGTGCACCCTGCTGATGTGATCCCGCAGGTCGTCCGCGCTGACAAAGTGCTTCTTGCAGAACACGCAGCTGCCGGCAGCCACGTCCAGCGCCTCCGATAACACCGGTGACGTCAGCGGTGACGTCATCTCCGCCTTGACGCGCACCTGGCCCACACCCTCGCTCAGCTCCACCTGCCGCAGTGACGTCATCACTCGTCAGTAGAGCCAATTATCTTTGCCATGGACATAACTTGAAACTAAATCTTAGGAGGCTCGCTGAATTGGAAGTCAGGGCTCAAGCGTCGGCGTCGGGGGTCGGGGGTCCGTGGTCTGCTGTGGTCCGTGGTCCGTGGTCTGTGGTCTGTGGTCTGTGGTCTGTGGTCTGTGGTCTGTGGTCTGTGGTCCGGGGTTCGGTTCCGGGTCCGGGTCCGGTCCGGTCCGGGTCCGGGTCCGGGTTCCGGGTCGGGGTCCGGTCCGGGTCCGGTCTGGGTCTAAGTGTGGGTCTGGTTGGTCCAAGGTCCAGGTCCAAATGTTACCAAGAGTCCAGTCTTACCAAATGCCGTGAATGGGTAAATACGGCATATTGATGCGGCGGCCTGCAAAAACTCCTCCACTCGGGATCGAACCGGGAATAATCCTATAATCAGTCCAGCGCTCTACCGACTTCGCTATTTCGACAACGAGTAAGGCCGAACAAACGCCGTGGTTTAATAAGTGCGGGCCCTTCCGAGCATCCATTCACGGCATGCGTATTGCGCTATTCACGGCATCTTGGTAAATTGGGCCCAGGTCTGGGTCCGGGGGTCTGGCGGGTCTGTGTCTGTGTCTGTGTCCGGGTCCGGCTCACAGTCTGCGTCAGGCCTCACCTGCGGGTTCAGCAGACTGGTGTCCGGGTCCTGGTCGCCGTCGGAGCCGTGTGACGTGTTCATCTGAGACGTCACACAGTCGTCCTGGGAGGTGGTGGTGACCATCGGAGGCTCGGAGGCGTCACTCCGGTCTGACAGGCTGTCACTCTGACGCCGCCGCGCCGCCACGTCATCAGTCTCCTGCCGGTCACATGACGGTCACATGACGGTCACGTGACGGTCACACAACGGTCACACGGCGGTCACATGGTGGTCACGTGACGGTCACACAACGGTCACATGACGGTCACATGACGGACACACGGCGGTCACACGGCGGTCACACGGCGGTCACACAACGGTCACACGGCGGTCACATGACGGTCACACAACGGTGGTCACACAACGGTCACACAACGGTCACATGGCGGTCACACGTGCGGTACAATGACGGTCAATGACGGTCCACAAGGGTCCACAACCCGATAGACTTGACGGCGGTCACATCAACACGGTCACACGGCGGTCACACGCGGTCACACAACGGTCCACATGACGGGTCACATGACGGTCAACATGACGGTAACACGGCGGTGTCACATGACGGTCAACATGACGGTCAGCATGACGGAACACAACGGGTCACACGGGTCCACATACGGTCACATGACGGTCACATAGGTCACAGATGCGTTCACACGGCGGTCAACACGCGGTCACACGGCGGTCACACGGCGGTCACACGGCGGTCATCACGGCGGTCACAACGCGGTCACTACGGCGGTCCACACGGCGGTCAACATCGGCGGTCACATGACGGTCACATGACGGTCACACAACGGTCACACGCCGGTCACATGAACGGTCACATGCGGTCACAAGATCCCGGTCACATGGCGGTCACATGACGGTCACATGAACGGTCACACGGCGGTCACTACGGTTCACAGACGCACATGACGGTCACATGACGGTCACACGGCGGCACATCGAGTACTGATTTACATCACGGCGGTCACACAACCCACGGTCACACGCGTCACATTGACGGTCCACATTGACGGACAACATGACGGACACATGACGGTCACAGACAACGTCACAAAACGGTCACAACGCCGGTCACATGAACGGTCACACGGCGGTCATACAGCTGTAATAAAAGTTATTTACATATACCTGCTACAGCCATAACACTGATTAGAATATATGTGGCCATACTGACCTCTCCCTTCTCATCCCTCCCGCCTCCTCTGTTCCTGCCCTCGACCCTGTTCCTTGCCGTGGTCACGTGGACACGTGGTCCCTGCCTACCGACCCCTCGCTCCCCTCTCTTTGCCTTCCCTTTTGTCCCCTCGTGTCCCCTCGTGTCCCCTCGTGTCCCCTCGTGTCCCCTCTTGTCCCCTCTTGTCCCCTCTTGTCCCCTCTTGTCCCCTCATATCCCCTCCCTACTGACGCCTCCCCTTCTCCCTCCCCCTCCTGTCCCCTCCCTACTGACCACAAACAGCGGCGAGGAGCAGCGAGGTGGCGCTGCTGACTCTCCAGCCCTGTCCTCGCGAGGACGGATCCTCTTGCGCTCCTCCTCCTCCTCCGCCGAACACGGCCGCCGCTTCCCCGGCGACGGACGGCCGAACCGCTCCGATGACGTCACCGCCCGGCGCAGCAGCGACTTGACCGGTGACGTCATCATGGGTGACGTCATCGGCGGCGAGAACATGAACGGCAGCGGCAGGCTGGTCGGCCGCTGCTGAAGGAGAGACGTGTGACGTCAGAGAGGTGTGACGTCAGAGAGGTGTGATGTCAGAGAGCTGTGATGTCAGAGAGCTGTGATGTCAGAGAGGTGTGACGTCAGAGAGGTGTGACGTCAGAGAGGTGTGACGTCTTGAGAGGTGTGATGTCAGAGAGGTGTGATGTCAGAGAGGTGTGACGTCAGAAGACATGTGACGTCAGGACTCACACCAGTATAACATGTCCCACATGTGACATGTGGTGATAGAGCAATAGACGTGTACCATGGGTCTAAAACTGGAACGATGGGCTTCAAAAGCAAGTTGCAAAACTGAAACTTTTCCCATTAAATAACGTTATCAATTAATTTCAAACTTGTCTACATGCAATACAGGGATCAACAGGATCACATAATTACAATGGGTGTATAACGTCCTCATGACGTCAGTGGTGACGTGTCGTTTAGTGCTTACCTTGGGAGCCGGCGGCGGTACGGCCATGGCAATGCCGCGAACCTCCATCAAGGTGGCCGCCTCCACAAGGCCGTCAATCTCACAGTCAGCTACAGAGATTTCGCCCGTATAGACATACTCGATCAGTGACCGCACACACGCCACCTGTGAAAGAACCAGGCGAACTTCAGCTTTCACGCTTGTGGAGGGTATTGCGCCTTGGAGGAACAGTGGTGACACCTGTTGGACTTTGGAGGTGTGGCTATTATTGGCCAACTTCAGCTTCACTATCGGGAGGGACAGGTGGGGAGCAGCGGCGAACTTCTATAAAGCTGACACCGCATACACAGAAGCTCACAGAAACATTGTTGAATACAAATAAGTCAATAAACCACCAACTAGGAAATAAACCGAGACCTGAAGAGGGCCCTGATCGCTCTGTCAAAAGCGCAAGCGCAAGCTGGATAGTCCCTATGCAACGATCTGCCCACGTCGGGCTTGTGTCGGGCAGAACGTTGCATAGGGACTATGGAGCTTACGCTTGCGCTTTTGACAGAGCGATCAGGGCCGAGGAAGCGAGCTTGGCGGCGACTCGGTTGCCATGGTTACCTGCAGGTCGGGCAGAATGAGCGTGGCTTCTGACTCCTGATTGGCGGAGAGCAGCCGTTCCAGCAGGGGACTGCAGGCCGACAGCAGAAGCCGGTGAGCTGGCGGACAGCAGAGACGGACGGCCAATTAGAGGACGGCATCGGATGGTGTGACGTCATACAGCAGAGACGGACGGCCAATTAGAGGACGGCATCGGATGGTGTGACGTCAAACAGCAGAGACGGAGGGCCGCAGAGACGGAGGGCCGTTATAGGACGGCATCGGATGGAGTGACGTCATACATAACCATGTGAGGAGGTTACTGTCAGATGATGTCATATGATGTTGTGCACATTATGTCAGATAACGTCACATACCTATTGTAATACGATGTTACATGGTGTCATCCAACAAATTACGATGTCACGTAATACCGCCGGTACCTTTAATCTCGCCGCCCTTACCTTTGATCTCGCCGCCGCGGCAGATAAGCGTGACGTCCACATAGCTCTCGTTCTTCCTCAGCTCCATAAACTCCGTGCACAGACTCGGCACGTGAGTCTGCCACTTCAGCCGGTAGGCGTCGCCCTCGGCGGACATGGTTTACTATAGGTGGCAGCACCTGCAAGAGACGGCTCGTCAGCGTGTGGGTATGACTGAGATGGAGACTGCAGCGGCACCCTGCCGAACAGGAGACTAGCACCATCACTGCGGCTGCAGTGTTGTCATGGTTACCTGCAGGGTTGTCATGGTTACCCGCAGGCAGCGGGCTGGGGAAGGGGATTATGTTCAGTAATATACCGGTCAGCTAGACGCTCAACAGTCGTACCTACTACCTACACACAAGTATATTTGTGAGCGGCCATGTGACCTTGATGTCGGCCCGCCCTTAAACCCCAATCATCATCATCAAGTATATTTGCACAGGTTTAAGTGTAGTTTAGTAGCAGACGAAAGACGGGTAGGAAGGTTTCACGGCGGGCCACCAACTTTTGCTAGATTTGAAGGTTTCCTCATACATTTGTCATTTTTCACATCAACCTTTCAAAACACCCAACAAATATGACAGTGGGATCCACCAACTTTTTTTCTGGAAAAAGGTCTATCCATGGTGTATCAACCTATATATTGTAGTAGATTATAGTAGGAGGCGTTTGGATACATTACCTACATATCAGCAGATTTATACTTTCTCCAGGAGAATAGCAGCTGCAATATACCAATATATCATGGACTCATTCCTTTTGAAAGCTGGCAAAATATGATAATAAAACGAGCACTAAAAACACGTTACGTGTTTGGATCCAGGATCCAGCTGATATCCGGATCTGTGTATTGTGTCCCGGGATCCACAATAAGCCGAGAGATCAATAAATATTCCAGAACATTATATTTGATATGCCAGGGGATCCACTGGGATCCGAGATTCAACTTCGGGATCAAGGCGTCCTGGTAGGTACATACTTCTTACTTATTATATCATATTGGTAAATTAAATACAATAGCTGTGTGGGTTAATAGGTACAGCTGACTAGTTAATTTGCAGGTAGGTACTAATTATCTATATAGTACACAAAACAAGATAATACGGTTTTTGATGTCAGTCCCTGCACCATGTGTTTCAAGGTGTGAGGCACGTTTTAGTTAAAGATATACTTAAATCCCAGATCCTGAAGCATTTTACGCTGAGGGATCTAGGGGGATCCCATATCTTCATGCATTTTACGTGGAGGGATCCACTGTGATCCAAGACCCGCATGCATTTTATACCGAGGAATCCACTGGGATCCAATATCCAATTTTAGGACCGAGGCACAAGACTACTAGAAAAACATGAGCCGATTCAGGTCATTTAACAAAGCATAACAATCCCGAGTTTCATGAAGGTTTTCCAATGTCACTCTCTCTCTACGCCCAATAAGTAGGCATCGTGTATTAAGTATAATAAGTAGGCACATTCGCATCGTGGCCACTGGTCAATGATGCCTTGTGTGCTTTAGTTATCAGCAGCGCTGGGAGTCTACTCTACCATAGCAACAACACTGACTTCCGCCCCCCCCCCTCCCCTACCTGCTGGCGGCCGTCACGGGCCAGTGACCGCGGTCGAAGTGGGGGAGGGGAGGGG
>VOPJ01003355.1:0-16702 GCA_014673585.1 Semibalanus balanoides
ATGTAGATCGTGTTTAGGGGAATCAAACACCGTTTGATTCGTGAAAAGCGGACGAGTAGATATCAGGGGGCCACTTTCGACCCCCTCCCCCTGCCACTAATAGGGGTAGCCAGGAGCCTGCCACTGATCGTGTTAAAACCCCCGAGGCAATGTGTCACCAACTACGATACCGAAACCCTGAATCATATCAGCATGAAGAGGCGTAATTAAATCAGAGGTGGTCATCACAGGCATCCCGAATCCACAATTTTGTCTTCAAATCTGCCCCAAAACAGAATAATATCCGTCTTTCCGAACGATTAAGTGGTTCATAGACTTCAGACTGGCCAGCCTCATCCAAACTGGTTTCTGTATGTAGCCTGGGCAGTGGGCAAAGCAACATTGCTGTGGAATAAATTACTTAGTATTTTATATTGCTCCAAGATATTGCTATTACCTGGAAGCCATGAGATGAAGCGAGCCGAAATCGTCATAGCTGAAAAGCGTCATAACAAGATCCTACAAGTGGTCATAAATGTTTCAACTGAGATTGACACTAGAATATTGTTACCATTAACATCAGCAAGTCGAAATTAACAAATGAACAACTTGTATTACGTTGTGAATCCGCCATGCCAATCAAAGGCCGATTTCCGAAACCATATTGCCAGGCTGTAATCAACTCCAGTGCAGCGATACACTTTACCATTCGAATGATGAAGTTGTGACTGCATTTCAATAAGGCCTTTCAGAAACGTTCAATGTCATCAAGTCAGTGTAGAGCTTGTGGATACTTCGTTCTTCATATGAATAACGGCTCGTTGGAAGGGTTTGGATGCATCAAACTACGGGAGATTCACCATTCGAAAGCTGAGCTCTTGTGGAATATAGTGATGTAAATTTTTCACAAATCTGTCGAGCGTCTTTTTTTTGTAAATCGACATTTTGTCCGAAATCGCGCCACTTTCGTTTGACCGGGGCTGTCGCCTATGGCATGGCGAAAATGCAGACCAATGCCATGTCTACCGATTCGTCATGCTCTGGACGTCAAGGTCTCATAGAATGCAAAGCCATTAGCTGGTTTGGTTGGTTGCCCCGTGCCCGGCTGAATCAAAGCCAAGCGCTCCCGTTGTCGGCACTAACCCTATTCCTGGAGGGATGAAAAGTATACGAATCTGTCGGGGGGGGGGCTTATTCGCCCCCCCATTCAGATCTCCGCTGCCATAAGAGCTAGAAACATGAAACTTGGTGTGTGACTAAGTTCGACAATGAACTCTATTTGGTCAAATTTTGGTGACCTTGGGTCATTGTCTTCAAGGTCAAATGATGTCATCAAAAAATATTTTTGTCAAAACATGATTTTTTTAGGAAACCTTGCCATTATCACGGAAACTATGGCAGCTAGGAGGAATAAAAAAAAAATCACTGTTAAGCGGTTTTAGTTATCTTTCACCTGTAAGGCATCAGAAATGACCTCAGGTCAATGGTTTGGACTGTAGAGGTCCACAATGTTAAAACTTTGTTTTTTTCCCGACAAATGTTTTGTTCATTAATAACTTTTATCAATAGTAGATACAGCATTTATTTTTTGGTTTCATTGTGTTTTCTCTCGTCATTGCGGTTCGAATCATAATACAACTTTTGTCAAAATCGAAAATTTGACCCCGGGTACAAGGTCAAGGTGACTAAGTCCGGTCAACAAATACCATCAAAAAGAACGCGTAATTGACGAGACAACATTTTGAGACATTTGTGAGTCTCTATGATGTTCTTTGGTCAACGAGTTATTAGCTAAAAGGTGTTAGCTCGACCTTGAATGCACGGATTTCAGAATATGGTCGACTGAGACTAAAAAAATAATCCTTTTCATCAAGAAGGGCCGTAACTAGGGCCATGACATGTAAAGCTGATAGGGATAATTGGAGTAGATGCATAGTATTCAAAACCATCGCTTTTCCATTTTTATATTCTACCAATATACACTTATATGGGTGGAAGTTTAGCCTATGAGCTGACATCAGGTCATCAAATATTTAGGATATCACCCGGGATTTAACTCTCTTCAACACAATTATTTGGCATGTTTTTCTCTCAACATATATTTACCTGGTTTTTTTATAAACGTCTTCGAAAATACAAAACTTGCATCATTTTTGTGAAAATTAAAAAAGGTTTTTCAAAAAAATTTGGATTTCGAAAATTTCAAATATTTCTTGTAAATAAATTTTAGACATTAGCGCATATGAAAGAGCAATCAATTCTCTACCGATGAAACTGTTGTTTAGCTAACACTTCTCTTCAACTCACAAGGATTCTCCAGGTGTATATGCTGAACCATGAACAAAAGATTTTGTGTCAAAACGGCCCCGAACACGCCCCCCTAAACGGTGTCCTGGACCCCTCCTAATAGTTCAAATTGGAAAAAAGTACACGCATTCGCATATGCGCAAATGAAAATGTTAGGAAAAGCAGCAAGTTTTTGAAGATCTCTATCTGAGTTGAAGTACTGAATGACGCTCGTGGGAGCCGCGTAAAACCTCAAGGGGGGCCGATTCGCCCCCCCCCCCCTCCCCCCCGACAGTAATAGGGCTAAGGCTCACTCCCGCTTGCGCCTCACGCTCAGAATCGCCCTCGCGACACGCGAGCTGAGCACTGCGTACCGATCCGACTTACAGAGCGGGCTCTCGGCCATTCACGGACAAACGGTGCATCGCATGTTGAAAACTAATAGGGTCCACTAGCCTAGCTATCCAAGAAGATCGTAATCTGTCCACTAGCCTAGCTATCCAAGGAGATCGTAATCTGTCCACTAGCCTAGCTATCCAAGAAGATCGTAATCTGTCCACTAGCCTAGCTATCGAAGAAGATCGTAATCTGTCCACTAGCCTAGCTATCCAAGAAGATCGTAATCTGTCCACTAGCCTAGCTGTCCAAGGAGATCGTAATCTGTCCACTAGCCTAGCTATCCAAGAAGATCGTAATCTGTCCACTAGCCTAGCTATCCAAGGAGATCGTGACAAATTGCCAGCCTCCTCCGACCGATACAAATAGTACTTTCGGACAATGGTATGAACCATATTTGCCAAACATAGACCCTGACCGGGACTGGGCGCCGGCCCTGCTCGGCCAGCTTCGAGACTGTACACAGTGTGACGTCAGAGGCAACTGCGCGGCCGCCGCCGACCGGCTGGCCGGTCAGGGTCAGGTCATGATCGGCGGCGGCCGGGCGCACGTGGCCCTTTGACGTCCTCACTGTGTAGTGGTCAAATGGATGAGAAATACCCTGGAATTGGCCACCTCTGTCAAGCGGGCCTTTGAGGTTAGGAGACCAATGGCGGCCACTAAGCTGGTCGAATCGCGAAGCTTGGGCATACAGGAGAGCTCCCCGCCAACCCACATCAAGCTGAACATCGTTCCCCTCGTTATCTTCCGATCTAATAACCCTGCAGCGCGATGCGCAAGGCGGCAAATAAGAAGTCTCTTCATGAGAGAACCAGAAGACATACGAGAAATAGTTCCGAATTAAGGTCACATGTCAGGTCACAGCCAGGGCAAGGTAAAAACAATGTAGTTTCTCTGTTGATGGCATCATATTTTTCCGTCCAAAGCCTTAGACTGAAACTCTTTCTAACACTAATTGCTCTCCAATGTGATGATCACTCAGAATTACTCTTCAAAGGTTTGGTCATGAACAATAAGACCGCGTATTTGACCTTCAGATAATTGGTTGGGAAGATCCCATACTTTTAGAAAATGGCATTTACACTTTCCATATAAGTAGCATAATCAAATGAATGTTTACAAGCAAACCGGCAGGGACGACCCACCATAATTGATCCTTACCTTCTAAATAAGATTAGTAGGGATACCAATGGATTATGTCTGCAGTCAAAAAACAACAACTGTACTTGCAGAGGGAAAAGCATTCTGAAGGCACTATCCGCGTTTCGAACGCTATGTTAACATAAACAAACCCGAGATCTTTCCTGGTATAGCAGTAATAACGTATATGGTCGGTCACATGCTTAGTTCGCCTGAGTGGCAATAGGAGAATATTATATAATCCCATGATAACGGGTAAGTTGTTTATCTAGTTAATATATCCATTTAGAACCGAACCGGATGACACTATATAAGACACACTGATCTCGTGGAAGTGTCCCTGTTTTGTCAAATACATAACATTACATGTGTTACAGTCCTCCTGAAAAATCCAAAAGCACTGGCCGAACAGGGCCGGTCGCCCAGTCCCGGTCAGAAAGTGCTAACGACGCTTTTGGCAATATGCGTTTCATACAATTGTCCAAAAATACAAATTTGTATCGGTCCCGGAGGAGCTGGCAATTTGTCACGATCTCCTTGGATAGCTAGGCTAGTGGACAGAGCTAGGGTTTTCAACATGCGATGCACCGTTTGTCCGTGAATGGCCGAGAGCCCGCTCCGTAAGCCGGGTCGGCGGTGCGCACGGTGCGCACTGCGCAGTGCTCAGCTCGCGTGTCGTGAGGGGCGATTCTACGTGTGAGGCGCAAGCGGGAGTGAGCCTTAACCCGCGCTTGACCGGGGTCTTATCCGAACGCCACGTTATCTTGAAACCAATGATCGTAGCGAAACGCGCAAGGCGGCGTTCGAAAGCTCTCATTGAGACGCATCTTAAGCATACTCGAAATTGTCAAATTGAGGTCGCATATCACGTCAAGGTGGGGTCAAAGGTCAAAATCAAGACATTTGAGTTTATGGACCATACTTTCCATCCAGAGCCTTTGATTGCAACCATGATCACCCAAGTTTCCCCCAAAGGTATGATACACATCCCGCATGAGCAAAAAGGAGATTTTTCGCTAAGGTCAAGGTCAAGATCGGGTCACAAAAGGTCACTATCCGAAAGAAAAAAATCGAAAGTCATGCGACTTATGTTTTATGGACTGTTTTACATGTAAAAATCGATAGTGATAATCAATGCACTATCTGAGCTCATTTAAATATGAAGTTAGTTTCAAGCTGAGGTCAAATTCGGGTCAAATGAGGTCAGTTTTTTTAATTGATAAATCTTAACATAAAAGGCATGTTAATTGATCAGTTTTAGCTCAGAAATACATTGCTGTCACTTATTTGTCTTTATCTTGTCAAGAAAGCAAAAAAAAAAAACACACAATTTCAAAATATTATGTCATCAGTTCAGTTACCATTTTTATGCCCTCTTAGTAAAAATGGTGTTCTTTATATGAAACCTGGTTTGTATATTGTTGTAACACTTTGCTTTCACATAAATTTCTAGTTTTTGATATTTTTCGCAACAAAAAATTAAAAATCGGCAAAAATGGGTGTCAAAAAATTTCAATGTCAAAATATTGATATTGTTTTTTGTTGTAGGACATTTATTTGTCGATCTGATTTTATTTCATTCCAGCTTATCTTTGGATTTCTCCTTTTTACAATTGTTCCAAGTTTGTGTGATTCTATTGCTAAATTCGCGCATAGGTCGTTGTGCCTGAAAGGCTATTACTAAGTCAAAAATGGTGATATACTATTGAAATTTGGCTTATATGTTGCTTGAACACCACTCTTTCACATATATTTCGGTTTTCGATATGACTTTAAAAAAAAATGCATTTTTGAGATTGCAGTTTTATACAGCATGTAATTTCCTATCTTTCATTTTTTGGGGTTTTAGTTTATCTTAAAATGTAACCATTGTACAGCTGCTTAAAGCTTGAATGATTTTATCGCTAAATTCGAGAAGCGTGACGTCACAAAACCCATATCTATACCCCAAAAAATTGAAACATTTTCACATTTTTCCAACCGATGTAAAATTGATTTGGAGAAAGGTACTGAAAGTTTCAGGTTGATATCTTAAACGGTTTGTAAGTTATCGCGAATATTCGACAGGGGGCACTATTTGCCCACCTCCCCGGTCGCGTATTCCCGAAGTGTCATACAAATCGGCATGCCATGCCGCCAGCCAATGGGAGGCCGGCTAGCGTGGGTGTGGCGTGTGACGTCACAAAACGAATCACAATCCAGGCTGCCGCTGTATGGGTTCTTCAACTTAAGAAGTCTGATCCGGAAGGAGATCTGTTGGTGAGGATTTAAAGGAATCACCAGATATTTCCTATGTGCTCTAAATTGTGCTCATTTTTACGGGGAAATGCATTTTAAACGATTGTTTTTTGGTCGGTAACCACTCAATCAGCATAGCTTGAAGGCGTAGTGAGAAAACAGTTCCTGAGACCACTGTATAGAGTAAGCAGAAGACCCAGCAGCGCGCTTCAGCAAAATGTGTGCGTTCATTTGAGAGATGGTCTTGATTAACATAGATTTAACATAGGTTCTGTTGTCCCTGTTGAGAGTAACGTTTGGCCAGTTTTATGGACTATATATTTCGTTACAGTCTGAATGTTTTAATAGATGCAGGTTTCCAAAACATAGTGATATCAACGTCAGGCTGATCTCGACAACAAAAACATAAACGCGGTTGCGGACGAAACGTGTCAAAACGGGAGATGAATTCAAAGTCTGGAAGGAGATTTCTTAGTCAACAACACAAGCCTCAACGCACAGAAGACGACATCGGAAGAAGCTAACAATGTTTTTGTACAAGAGTTCCCCCTAAGGCGTCCATGGTGCCCCTCAGACGGCCAGTGCCTCCTCAGGCGGTCAGAGTGCCCCCTCAGGTGGTCAGAGTGCCCCCTAAAGTTCGAAGCCCAAGGAGGAATGGCCCCTGCCCCCCTAGATCCGCCACTGATTCTGGTCTGCAGAGGCCCGTTTTGGCATGTAAAAGGCATATTTTGCTCTCAAAGGGTCAATTATGGCCTACAGTTGTTTTCAATGTGAAAAGGGCCCTCCAAGGCATGAGGGGGCCACTAAGGCCTGGGGGTACCAAGGCCTGGGAGACCTTTTTGTGCCTACGTGCTAACGTGGCCCCACCCTGGTTGTCAGCCCTCTCCGTGGCTTACAAAGTCGAGCATTGGTCATGCGCGATACACTGAACTGAAACCATGGGAAACAAAACAACTGAAAAGACCACTTACCTGTGGAAGTTTTTTTTGGCCTTTGTGCGCTTGCTGCTATGATGACAAACTACGATGTTGTATCAAAAAACATTCGTTAGCTTCTTCCGATGCGTCTTCTTGTGCCGTTGAGGCCTTATGTTGTTGCTATAGCAATAAATTCTCCTTCCAGACTTTGAAGATTCATCTCATTTTGACACGTTTCGTCGGCAACCGCGTTATGTTTTTTCGTTTTGTCGAAGATCAGCCTGACTTTGATTATCCTATGTTTTGGAACCTGCATCTATACAAACATTCAGACTGTAAACAAAATCTGATATCCATAACTGTCCAAAAGCGTAACTTAACCTATTACTTGTCGGGGGCGGCCGAATCGCCCCCCTTGAGGTTTTTTCGGTGTAGCAAGTTCATCATTAATCAACCAGACTTTCAAATTTGCTGATTCTCCTTAACTTTTCGATTGCCATCTGAATGGTGTACTTTTTTTTCTAATTACAAACCATTAGGAAGGGGGTCAAAGACCGTTTTTAGGGGGGTGTTCGGGTCCGTTTTTGGGCCCATCAAATCTTTGCATGGTTAGGCACTCAGTGGAGAGTTTGTATATTGAAGTAACTTGTTGCAAAAAAAACACATCGATAGAAATTGATATGTTCTTTCAGAATGGCTATCTCGAAATGTCAAAATTTGAAAATTTTTGGAAATGCAAAATTTTTGAAAAAACTTTTTTGTTTTACCAAAATGATAGCAAGTTTTTTGTTTTCATGAGGTTTTGACCAAAACTCGAACATATGTAAGAGAAAACATGCCAAATAATATGGTTTTGAAAGTTTCAGGGGCGATATCTAATATTTTGATGACCTGATGTCAGGTCAATATGCTAACCTTCGAACATATAATTATCTGGTGTAAAATGAAAATAAATGGTGTTAACGCAATACACTCAATACAATTAATTTCAGTAATCATGTCGATCTTCAGGCCCTTCTTGATAAAGAGGATATATTTTAGTGGAGTGACCTTTAAAAGGTCCATTCAGAGGTCCAAACACTTTTATCAAATACTCGTGAACGAACAGTATAACGAGACTCGTAAATGATCTCAAAAACGTTTGTCTTGGTCAATGAGCATCTTTTGAATATGCAGTTTGACCCTATTTATATCACCTTGACTGACGGGGTCAAATTTTTTTCGATTTGACAAAATTTGGTATGATTCGAATGCAATGACAAGGAAAACACAATGGTATCAAAATAAGTGCCTAAATATGCTTAGTAACAAGGTTTATTACACGAACAAACTTTTGCTAAAAAACATGTTTTTAAACATTTATTGACCTCTACGCCATAAACGTTGAGCTGGGTCAATTCTGATGGCATACATGCCGAAAGACAATTAACTGCTCTCCAGTCCTTTTTTCGGATTCCTCCTAACTGGCAAGTTTTCCGAGATCCTTGGCAATGTTTCCTGAAAATATCGATGTTTTAGTACAAATTTATTTTGATGACGTCATTTGGCCTTGAAGATAGTATCAAGTCACAAACAAATTTCATTAAAAATAGAGTTCCTTGTTGACCTCCTAACTACAAACTCAAGTTTCATGTTTGTAGCTCTTATGGCAGCCGAGATTGAAGGGGGCCGAATGAGCCCCCCCCGACAGATTCGTTACTTTTCATCCCTCAGGAATAGGGTTAACCAGGACAGACAGACCTATGTTTAAATCTTATGTTTAATCAAGACCAATCTTCAATGAAACGCATCAACATTCTTATGCTGAAAGCGGCGGCTGCTGGTGTCTTCTGCTTACTCTAGTAAAGTGGTTTCTCAAACTGTTTTCTGCATACGCCTTCAAGCATGCTGGATTGAGTGGTTACGACCAAAACATCGTTTTAAATGCATTTTCCCGTAAAAATAGCACAATTTAAGCACTAGAAATATCGGTGATTCCTTGTAAATCCGTCACCCACAATCTCCGTCGGATCAGGACTTCTTAAGTTTGAGAACCCTTACAGCCGGCAGCCTGATTGGTGATCGTTCGTGTGACGTTACACGCCACACCCACGCTAGCCGGCCTCCCATTGGCTGGCGGCATGGCATGCCGATTTGTATAAGACACTTCGGGAATACGCTCCCCGGTCAAGCGCGGGTTAACCCTCGCCCGGTTAGGGGGGTGGATGCCACCCCTTCGTTTTTTCCCAAATAGCTCACGTAGGTTGTAACGATCGCGATGACATTTTCAGTACCCTATTTTTGAACAATTTGACACATACTCTGAAAATTTCGAACTTTTAACTTTCATGACCCGTGACCTATGACCTGTTTCTCAAGGTCATGTCAGGCAAAACTGGCGTCCCGTAGTATCGATCCTGGTTACATATGCAGTTTCTGAGTGTTTGACGTTCGGGAGCAAGTTCAAATGTGTTTCCAGGTGACAGGTGTGTCTTCTACTGAGATTGTGACATCGGCTGACCTTTTCTGATGTCAACCGAGGTCACTAACCTCCGATGACTTTTTTGAATTTTGACGGCTGTTAGGACAGTTTTGACGCTGATTTCAAATATTGGAGCCATTTGACATAAGTATATGTTTTACTGGGGTCATGCGCTTCCAAAGGTCAGTCGAGATCAACCAACCTCAGATGACCTGACAGGACCTTTTTGGAATTTTTCAGTTTTTAGTTCATTTTTTACGCTGATTTCAAATTTGGCTTGTATTAAGCGTACTTTGATGTTCCTTTGCCATTTTGGCTCGATTAGTGTTCAATTTTCACACATTTACGATTTATGACATTTTGGTCTTTGACATGACATCAGAGGTCACCTATTGACCCAGGACCTTCAAATCATATTTCAATGGTTTCCTCTCGTCACCAGCAGCACCCTCGTTTGTTAAATCGAAGCTCTAGATTAATTAAGGGCGAAACACCAGGGGGTCATACCACCCCCCCCCCCCCCTCTACCCGGACACGCAGTGAATTTGCCATACCCGGGCGAGGGTTAAGGCTGCCCCACACTGAGCCTCGCATGCGGATTGCGGGTGCGAGTCTGCGTGGTGGTAGATATTGTAAACACTTTGAGGTAGTTGGGTCGGGGTGGCGGGTGTCTTGCGTGTCGGAAAGGTTGCAAACTGCCACGCTAGTTGGTAATAAGTATCAATATTGTCAATTTCATTCTTTATTTTTCGAGAAACGCTCGCGGGACGAAAACCACACAACCTTGCACTGCCGGTCGATGGGTTTTCACTCAGTGATAGTTTCTCCAAA
This sequence comes from Semibalanus balanoides, assembly GCA_014673585.1. NCBI lineage: Eukaryota > Metazoa > Arthropoda > Thecostraca > Balanomorpha > Balanidae > Semibalanus > Semibalanus balanoides. Next base: position 10,249 of record VOPJ01003355.1, read on the forward strand.
GATAAATAACAAAATTGACAATATTGACACATATTACCATCCGGCGTGCCAGTCTGTAACCTTTCCGCCACGCAAGACACCATCCACCCCTACCCAACTACCTCAAAATGAGAGCAATATCTGCCACCCCGCAGACTCGCACTCGCATGCGAGCCTCAGTGTGGGGGCAGCCTTTAGTGCCGACTGCCGACAACGGGAGCGCTTGGTTTTGATGCAGCCGGGCATCCAACCAAACCATATAATGGCTTTGCATTTTATGAAACCTTGACGTCCAGAGCATGACGAATCGGTAGACATGTCATTGGTGTGCATTTTCGCCATACCATAGGAGATAGCCCCGATGGGTTGGCGATAGGTCAAACGAAAGGGGCGCGATTTCTGACAAAATGACGATTTACAAAAAAGGCGCTCGATGGATTTTTGACAAATTTACACTGCTAGATTCCACGTGAGCTCAGCTTTGAAATGGTGTACCTCCCATAGTTTGACACCTTCGAACCCTTCCAACGAACCGTGGAATAAGAGTCAAACCAACGGATTGCAATTGCATGTCGCGTCAAGCATTTCCTCTCCCCACTCATGCAGGACAACATCGCCATGACAGTCACAAACAAACTGCTTTATCAGTCTCGACTACATTTTTTAAAAAGTTTTTTTTTTGCAGTTTGGTAATTGGTCGGCACCACAGTAACTTCACTCGTAAGTTACCTGGTTATATTTTAGGTGACATTTGAAACGTCATGAGTTCACCTTTGTTCCTGTTAATAGCCGATAAATCAGAATCATACACATTACACACCTTACGATGGACGAGCGATGCCAGGTGGCTGCTCTCTCACTGATATCCGTATTGTTAGTTCGGCCGGCGCCGTGTCTGGCCAGCCTCAGATTAGCCTGGCCACAGTGGGGACACACTGAGCGCTGCGCTGATCCGGGCCATTTGGCCGGCCATCAGCCACAGTGCCGGCACATCTCTGAGAGAGGATCGGCCCGATGAGGCTCATTACTTGTCTGTCCAGCCGAGCTGCGGCGGTCAGTCCTCAGACCAGACCAGAGATTCGTCAGCAGCTGGCCAGCTCACCGCTCTCAGGTGCCAGCAGTGCAGCCGCTCGGCCAGCTGCTCCGATACCATCTGTCCAACTGGTATTGAAATACATTACCAAATTTCGCCCAGCCCGCTACAGAATGCTGTCAGCTCGGCACATTGCCCTGCCAGCGCGAGTTGCCGCTCCGTCGCTGTCAAATGCTTCGATTCCGTGTAGCCCAGTGTACCCTGTTGACCGAGGCCCTGCTACTGACCCTGCCTGCCCTGCCCTGCTACTGACTTATCATTCGCGGGACTGTGCGCCGTCACGCCGAGAAGCTGGCTCTTCTCTGTCTCTGGTATGCGAAACTGCGATATTTTACTGCTGGTGTTGTGTTGGGGGCTGCGTATGTTTTACGTCCCGCCGATTAATCCTGTTTCCTGCCGAGTGAACCTTTTGTTATCGTCGTTTTAGTAAGCATTAAAATGGATTTAACTGTCGCGATAGTCGTCGACCGTAAAGCGAAATAGCGCCGGCTAGTGTCATATCATGTGTGTGGGGCGGGCTGCGCGGAATGCGGACGGTTGACACTGTTTCGTCTGTCGGGGTGCGGACGGTTAACACTGTTTCGTCTGTCGGGGTGCGGACGGTTGACACTGTTTCGTCTGTCGGGGTGCGGACGGTTGACACTGTTTCGTCTGTCGGGGTTGTTTCGTCTGTCGGGGTGCGGACGGTTGACACTGTTTCGTCTGTCGGGGTGCGGACGGTTGACACTATCGTGGTCTCGCTCAAGGACGGAATGTTCAACAACGCCAACGTGCTGTTCAAGACTAAGTTTGTGGACGGCATGTCGACCGTGTCGCGCTACACACAGCACGTGCCGCTCGGCAGCCGGAAGTGAGGCGCTTCTGGTCGACTTCTGAGGACCGGAAGTGAGTGATTTCCGGCCGGCTGCGGAGAGAGCCGATCATCGCGGGCAGAAGTCACCGCCGCAACGAACCCTGTGAAGCCCTGCGGTCCTGGCTGGTCGTTTAGTTAGTAACGGACCAAAATGTGAGCGAAATGTGGACTAGTGTGTTGGTGATAGGTACGCTCATCTCATGCGCTAGTGCGGATCTATCACGTCATGTTGACAAACCATTGTAGTCGATGTGGGTCGTGACAGCTGAGGAGGACTCTGGTCAAGTGTTCTGAGTGGTGGAGCTGCGGCTGCCCACCTGCCCTGTACAAAGCCGCCTCGTTAACGCTGTCTGCCTGTCTGTCTCTGTCTCTGTCTCTGTCTCTGTCTCTGTCTCTGTCTGTCTGTCTCTGTCTCTGTCTCTGTCGCACTGTTGTCTGTCTGTCCTTGTCTGTCTCTGTCTTCTTCCTCGTCTGTCTGTCTGTCTGTCTCGTCTGTCTGATCTGTCTCTGTTGTCCTCTGTCTGTCTGTCTCTGTTGTCTGTCCTCTGTCTGTTGTTCTGTCTTCTGTCTGTCTCTGTCTGTCTCTGTCTGTCTCTGTCTGTCTCTGTCTGTCTCTGTCTGTTCTGTCTGCTCTGTCTTCTGCTGTCTTGTCTGTTCTGTCTGTTCTGTCTGTCTTAAACTGTTGTCTGCTGTCTGTTCTCTGTCTGTCTTGTCTGTCTCCTGTCTTGTTGCTGTCTGTCTCTGTTGTCTCTGTTGTCTCTGGTCTGTCTCTGTCTGTCTTGTCGTCTCTGCTGTCTCTGTCTGTCTCTGTCTGTCTCTGTCTGTCCTCTGTCCTGTCTCTGTCTTGTCTCTGTCTGTCTCTGTCTGTCTCTGTCTGTCTTGTCTTCTCGTTTGTCTCTGTCTGTCCTCTGTCTGTCTCTGTCTGTCTTCTGTCCTGTCTCTGTCTGTCTCTGTTCTGTCTCTGTCTGTCTCTGTCTGTCCTGTTGTTCTGTCTGCTTGTCTTGTCTCTGTCTGTCTCTGTCTGTCTCTGTCTGTTCTTCTGTCTCTGTTGTTCCTCTGTCTGTCTCTGTCTGTCTCTGTCTGTCTTGTCTGTTCTCTGTCTGTCTCTGTCTGTCCTGTCGTCTCTGTCTGTCTCTGTCTGTCTCTGTCTGTCTCTGGTCTTCTCTGTCTGTCTCTGTCTGTCTCTGTCTGTCTCTGTCTGTCTCTGTCTGTCCTCTGTTGTTCGCCTGTCTCTGTCTGTCTGTCTGTCTGTCTGTCTGTCTGTCTGTCTGTCTGTCTGTCTGTCTGTCTGTCTGTCTGTCTGTCCAGTGTACACAGTCGTGCCTTCAATGCTGTCTGTTGCCTAGTATAACGCGTGTGATGTGCCGCGTTATCGCCTAGTATAGCTCGTTTAACACACCGCCTGCTGGTTATTCAAACGTAGCTCTCCGCTCGCTAGCTGTATCTCGGTGCGTTACCGGTGTGTTCGCTGTTAAGGCGCCTCCGTGTGCTGGTGAGGCGCCTCCGTGTGCGGGTGTTCGCTGGTGAGGCGCCTCCGTGTGCGGGTGTTAGCTGGTGAGGCGCCTCCGTGTGCGGGTGTTCGCTGGTGAGGCGCCTCCGTGTGCGGGTGTTAGCTGGTGATGGCGCCTCCGTGTGCGGGTGTTCGCTGGTGAGGCGCCTCCGTGTGCGGGTGTTCGCTGATGAGGCGCCTCCGTGTGCGGGTGTTCGCTGATGAGGCGCCTCTGTGTGCGGGTGTTCGCTGGTGAGGCGCCTCCGTGTGCGGGCGGGTCGACCGGTGCTGGGGTCACTGCCACCGCCGCCGGACGCTGCCCTGCTCAGTTATCGCCCCAAACGCCGCCTGTTCGCTGGCTGTCACCGGAGAATAAACCCAGCCCCAGCCGTGGGCAGCGGCGCTCAGTGTCTGTCTGGGTGTGGGAGGACGCTCGGTAGAGGTGGGAGGACTGGGTGAGGAGCAAGGCTGGGTGGGTGAGGGCCGACGGGTGGGGCTGGGCCTGTAGTCTGAAACACAGGTGAGGCGATTCATTTGCAATAGAGTTCACGTCGAACGAGAAAAAAGTGGAATTCTTACAAATGCATACAGATACAGGCATGTCTTTAAAGGGACACTGCCACCTTAACATTATATTTGAGTTGAGATAGCCATTTTCCGTGTTAGGCATTGAAATTATGCATAGTTTAAGTCAGGGCTGCGGAGTCGGAGTCGGTCGGAGTCGGTTATTTTGGCCGGAGTCGGAGTCGGTAAAATTGTACCGACTCCGACTCCGGGTGTCAGTTATGGACAGCGCATAGGCAAAGTATTTTTTGGTGCATTTTAGTGAACCACCTGTGGCGATGACTATATAAATAATGTCCCTTCGACTAAGTTTGGTTCGATTCCATCAATGATTTTAGGGTAAAAGATCAAATAGAAATGATTTTAAATCATGGTGGGTGAAATAGAACCTAAGGTGTGTCGTCGCCCGCGTCGGATGCAGATCCAAAATGCCATCGCCTGGAATTTAACCCGCTATTGACAGGGATCTCAGCTGAACCCATTGACGGTGGGCGATATTCGCCCCCTGGTTATCTTCCAAACAATGCTCGCATGAAAACGCACAAGGTGGTATTCGAAAGCTCTAAATAATACGCATCTAAAGCAACACGAAATTGTCAATTTGAGGTCTCATCTCAGGTCACAGTCAGGTCGCAGGTATAAAAAATCAATGTATTTAAATGAATGGACCATGCCTTTTTTAAATACAAGGCCTTCGATTGCGACCATTGTCACCCAAATTGCTCTGAAAGATATAGCAGGTACACCTCCAGCGTTAGCTAAAGCGAGACTATTGGCTAAGGTCAACGTCAGGTCAAAAAAGATCACTATGCGCCAAAGATCTTCAAAAGTCGGACGACACATGCTTTATAGATTATTTTACATTGGAATTCACTAGTGATAGTCATCTTACCACCTGACCTCGGCTCGAATAAATGAAGCTGATGACTAGCTCAGTTCAAGGTCAGGTCTCATAAGATCAAAATTAGTAAGAGAAATAAAAATGCATGGTTATTGACTATTTCTACCTCTGCAATGTAGTGATGACGTTTAATGGCTCGTAGCTAGTCATTAAAAACGATAATTCAATTACATAATTTGTCATTAATTACTCGTGATTAAGGAACGATACGTCATTCGAAAATGCTTGTAATATTTAAATGGAGGGAAATTACTAATAGTTCTCTAATACATATAAATATATTGTTTGTAATACGTTTGATGGTTTTGTGTGTGTGTCGTTTTTTAAACTCAAAATGTTTCCAAATCCGAGATAGCCTTTTTGTAGCCCGAGCCATTTGATATCTTCTAACTTGTTTTGTATTTTGCTCAACCAGTAGAACGTTGTATGATCTGTTCGAGTGCACTTTACATTTAGTTTTTAACTGAGATACGGCCAGATTGTCCGGGTGTTGCTGAAACCCAAATCCGAAATTTTTCCCTCCAACGACCTAGTTGGCTGAGTTCAACGCAAAAACGTTGGTCATATGTGTCTATTTCAACGTCACAAATCCCGTGACGTTCGCATACGCATCAGTAGCTACTCCACTGTGTTGCCACCGCACTTCGATTTTTTGAACGCGTCCGCCCAGTATTTCAAGTTACCTTGCGTCGCCCGAGCCCCAACAGACGGTCGTCAGGCGACAGCAACACTTGGTTCACGTAGCCGATGCCCCCCACGCCCTATCGGCGCTAGCGAGCGCCGGTCGACCAGCAGTCGCGTTCACGGACCGGTGCACCCATCGTGCGGTGCGGCACAGGCATGCTGTCCACTGGCGGGCGCAAAGTTGGCCGTTCGATGCCATCCTTGTGACGAACACAATCGCTTTGTGACGCAAGATTGGTGTGAGTCACCATGTTAAAACATTCATTACTTTTTCAAATTAACACGACAAATCTTACTTTTTGAAAAATGAATGCCAGGACCGTAATCAGGGCATTCTCCATCATTCTACATACTTTTCCCAAGGTGCTATATTCCCTTTAAGGATTTTTACGTCAAAGTCTGTAGTCTGTAGAGTCAAAGTCACTAGTCTAGTCACTAGTCAAAGTCACTAGTCTGTAGAGCATTGACGTCACCAACTTCGCTATATCTCGAAAATGTTCGACCAAATTATTATTCTGCCCAGAAGATAAACATGCAATTGATATAAGAGAAGGTACCAAAAGTATCACGTTGATATTTTTGGTACAGCTATTGTTATTGTTTTTCTTCAAGTGACAATATTTCCCATCCCCCCTCCACCAGTCAATGGCGGGATTAGCAACGATCACGATAAAACAATTTGAAAAAATTGTTTTTTTTTAAGTGAAGTGCAGCCTACTCAGGCGAGTTAAAGGTCTCATTCATTAACTATATTGTCTAATTATTGCTTTTAATATTCATGTGAATGGTAGTATGGGATTTTTGGGCTTCAAAAACTAAACAATCGAAAGCTATGGTCATACGGTTTCTATCCATTTCAACGAACTGCTATATTTTCCAATAAATTATCTC
>VOPJ01003356.1:0-16701 GCA_014673585.1 Semibalanus balanoides
ACCACCCAATATGACATTTTGACCCACCAACCTTTTATGCAAGCTCCGCCACGCATGTGCCAGTAACGCTTTTGACCCTTCTTTTGGCTCTGGTATGTACCTATAATAATTCTTTGGGCCCGATCGTTATTGGAGGCGATTCGGCCACGTCACGTCGACTGGTGAAGAGTGAAGACCCTGAGTCGCTATGTGTAATAGGTTTTGAGAAGGGATGCAAATTTTAGCACCACGGAGCCGGCGCCGCGGGCCAAAATTCAGGCCCGGCGGGCCTGAAGCTGTGCCTGAACTCAGGCTTGCCGGTCTCATGCCGAGCTTAGCACCAATTCGGGGAATAGAATATTGGCCTATGCAATTGCATAATGAAGTAGACATGCAGATTGCTGGCTGGCGGTTGTAGCCACAGTGGCTGGGCTTGATGCTGATGCCAAGTCGTTTTATATGAGCGGTGGCGGTGGCGGGGCCGGTTCCTGTTTTTGGACCCCTACAAGACCGTAGCTTTCGAATGGTAAAAGAATGAAGTATCTAGCTAGCTAATGTAGTTGCTGAGTTTCAGCGTGACAGTGAAATATACATACCCGTTATGTTAAACAGTGGGCGAGGATGGGCAACATTGTTATAAATAACATTTTGTAAGGGAATTGGAAAATTATGTTAATTGTTAACCATGTAAGATATTTTTTATAAAAATATGCTGCTTTTCTATCTTCCTGAGCTGTATTTTCCTCTCTAAAAATACAAATATCTGACAAGATTAAGATATTTTCCCTTGCACAATACTCGTTATAAACTCAGTGAACAACAAATACAGGCAGTGGCGTCGCTAACAGTCAATACTGACTTATGCGACGTAAAATAAGCCAGAAAACAAAGCAAACAATTACAGGTGCGCAATGGTACGCAGTACGCACCAAGGCCCTATGGTACGCACTACGCATGAGCTGACCGTAGATACGGCCGGGCATCTCAATCCAATCTCAATCCAACAAAACAAAACGAGCAAATACTAGTATTTAGGGTGCGTTCGTCTATGAAAGAAATACAAATCATTAAAAAAAACTGCAATTTTGAGGGGTAGAATTAAACTTTCCCTTCCCCAGACATTTCTCTCGGACAGAGCATAATGAACAGTTCAAACTTACAATGTCGTCGGACTCGGAGATGACCTGCATTCGGCGGCAATATTAGCCACCGCTGTCGTGCTACGAGTTGCTGAACGTGCCAAAAGAAAATCCTCCGCCATGGGATGTTTCCTTGCCTAACAACGGGCCCAATCTGAGACAATCACGAGGAAAACTAACTTACGTCATCAGTGACTACAGCCACGTCATGACGACCGCCCCCGGAGAGCCGCAGGGGCGGGGGCGGGGGCGGCTAGCCGGGATCGGTGGTCTTGATGGAGGACTGGTCCGCACAGACCGCGGAGAGAAGTTCCTTCGGACCGCCCCATCTCCTGCCCTTAATGATGATGATGATTAGGGCTGAAGATCTCCTGCCCTTGACTCACCATCAGTTTCCTCAGCGTTCCCTGCACCGGAAGACGAGACAATGTTGACGATGTATGAGTGGCGCTTAGTCGGTTTGTCTGACAATCGGACTGCGTGAAGGTCGAAGAGATTATCCATTGTTTCCGCGCCCACGCCTCGCGATTATACTGGGAGGGCTGTAATTTCCATAACTCGCTCCACAAAGCTGATGTGACACCTGTTTTCGTGCAACATCTGTTTTTCGCACCTCTGGATCCGTCACATGATGACCGATTAGAAATGATTCCACGTCTGATAATTTTATAAGACATAAAGAACACGTCCGTATCATAACTTTAAGTATGTTTGTTAGTTTGTATAACCAATAACAAAGAGCAAATCTCGCTGAACGGTACAACATACACGTGTTGTGGGCAGACGGGCGGGGCATGTTTTCCGTGGGAATTTCGCCACACCTCCGACCGCGAGTCACAACTCACGACTTCAGCTGCCAAAAACACTGCCTAATACAGGGATAATGTATTCATTTACATATTCGAATCACATGAGGGCGGCTGATATCCAAATTAACAACAAAGCACTGGCTGTGGCCCGGCAGCCCTCCGCGCCTCGCGGTCACAAGTCGTCCCGCTGCATGATCCACTGGGCCTGGCCGCTCCACCTCTTCTACGGCCGCTAACGCTGGGTGGAATGGCGGCCAGCCTCCCACACACCTCACGTTATAAATCGTGTAAGAAAAGGAATCGGTGTCGGGCCACTATCATCCAGCAGCCCCGGCGCCGCGTCCCGGGTCTTCCGTCCCCGTGCTTCTCCTGCTCACGCCGGGAGGTCGCATCACGACATCCAGCAGCCCCGGCGCCGCGTCCCGGGTCTTCCGTCCCCGTGCTTCTCGTGCTCGCCGTGAGGTCGCATCACGACATCGTGCCGAAGACGGGGTTGTGTCGGCAGATGCTGGGGCCGTACTCCTCGTACTGCGCCTTGGTGTGGCACACCTGGTAGAACTCGGGCTGTCGGCCGGGGAAGGGGAGGGCGGTGTGTCAGACAGAAGCATATGAAAACAAACTGGAGACAATGAACACGTATAACTCACGCAAATACGAACACGGACTCGGCTTTTGTCTACGGCAGGGGTGCCAAAACTGTGGTGTACGACCCTCGCGAGACTCGTTCAAGGATCTTGAGAGACGGCGGAAACAATTGGTGACGGAAATTTAACACTTACTCACAATATGACTCGATATCGGATATTATTTGCGGGGTTGCAACCAGAGATGGGTACCTGTGGCCAAACAAATATTGATCCATGGTCCACAAGATCCCAACGACAAACTGATTTGCCAGGATTCAGGATCCCACGATCGTTTCCTTCTCCAGGACCTAAGATCCATAGGATCCCATGACAAATATTTTTGCAGGATCCAAGATACACAGGATCCCACGACAAAATGATCCTGCGGGATCCAGGATCCAACAAGATCCCAGATCTTGGATCCCAGATCTTGGATCCCATTTTTTGTATCGTGACACATGTCTGATCTCCAAATGTAAATATTACACCATTGACATTGAGTGTGTGAGTTTTACAGCATGAAATACATTCATTCTGTTATTTTAGAACCACAAAAAATGAAACAAAAATACAAAAGTGAAGTATACAGAAGATTTCATGACAAACTGATTTTCCAGGATCGAGGATCTACAGAATCCCATGTTTTTATTCTTCTCCAGGATCCTTGATCTTTTTGTGATCTTGGTACATGTCTGGAGGCAACTGCATCCCAGTTAGCCTGGAGAGGTCGCAGGTCAAGACATTTTTGGAATGAGCGGCTGGTCTATGATTGGTCTTCGTCTTGCAGATGAAAAGTATTAGCAAACAAAATCAGGAATGTAGAAACGTCACGAAAAATGTGTGTGCATGGGTAAAGAACGTAGTATGGCAGGTGTGGCCAATGCCACAGCAACATTTCATTTTTGTCATGCAAATGTATGGGAGCATCTTGTCAGGCTATGAAAAAGCAATACAATACCCTTTGGCCACACTAACTCTGGAAAAGAGTATCCATCAGTTAGCGGGGGGGGGGGGGGTATGGCGCGAAACTTCTATCTGGTTTTAAGAGCAACCCAACGACCATCAAATGTGCAAGAAGATGTCTTGCACATTTTGGTTCGGGCGCCATAGAGATCATGTTGCCATTATCAATCTTCCTCGCCAAGCAAATTAAGATTTTAGCACACGCAATGACCGAAAAGTGAGGGGCCATGACCTGGCCCTCCTGCTCCCTGTTCCCACTCCTATACACAACATAATATTACAACTAAACCAGATTTATTCAGAATTTCATCTCTAATTTAAAATGGGCACTGGGGGTGGGGCTCTACTCACCGTGGAGGCGAGCATGCTGCCGCCGAACCAGACGGCGTAGCGCTGCATGTGATGCGAGGGGCGGGGCTCTACTTCACCGTGGAGGCAGCATGCTGCTTGATCGGCCGTAACAGCACGGCGTAGCGGCTGCGTGTGATGCCGGATGGGCGGGCCTCTACTCACCGTGAGAGGCCAGCATTGAGACTGCCAGCCCGAACCAGACGGGCGTGCGCTGAATTGTGATGGCGAGGGGCGCGGGGCTCCCTACTACCACCGTTGGGAGGCCGAGCAATGCTGCCAGCCCGAAGCCCAGACCGGCGTAGCGCTGCATTGTGATCCGAGGGGCGGGGCTTACTCACCGATGGAGGCAGCATGCCGCTGCCGCCCGAACCAAGACGGCGTAGCGCATGCATGTGATGCGAGGGGCGGGGCTCTACTCACCGTGGAGGCCAGCATGCTGCCGCCGAACCAGACGGCGTAGCGCTGCATGTGGTGCGAGATCACCTGTACGTCCATCGGCTTCGGCTATACAGGGGAGAGATACCGGCAGCGTCAGACGACATACATAACACACCAGCCTGTTGAAGGAACAGGCGAATGACTCGTCTCGTGTTAAGAGACAAGTGAGTGACGCGTCTCCAGGGGAACATCGGCACGAGGAGCTGTCACAACGTTGACAACGACTTTGGATAAACGTATGCTGATGATTTAGAGTGTCTGTCAGACATTGCTCACGTTGTACGGCGCTCAATTTCGGTAAATGTAGACGACAAGGGAAACATAAATGTAATTGTGGTCACCATAGCGTCCACCGTCCCATACAAGATCAATGCTCACTTCCAGATTATAAAATAGCTATCCTTGGCAAAATAACAATTACGCTATAATCAAATAACATGTAGCCTGCCCAGATCTATCACGCAGGCCCCAGGAATATGTACCCCGGTCCCTGAGACGCACTCTGCGATGTCCGACTGACCGTGATACGCCCCTGGCTGAGCGCCTCGCTGAGTTTGAGCCGGGCGTCCACCTGGCGCTTCACGTCGCGCTGCAGGCGGCGGCTGAAGTCGCGGAACATGGTGCTGCCGCCGGACAGCACAATGTTCTTGTACAGCGGCCGCCGCACGTCGATCGGACAGCTCTGAATCACGTTGTCGACGATCTCCGAGATCGGGGTTGTGAAGTCCGGGTTCGCGAACTGTCGGGAGGCGGGGGTGTGTAAGATCCTGTCAGGGGGGGGGGCGGTAAGATCCGGTCGGGGCAAAGACAGTCTGATAGCAAAGACGGATCCGACACGTCATCTGACAGAACGGTAGTAGCATGCCGTAAAGTCGAATGTGTACTTTCCTAACCTTGTATCGGCACAAACCGCACCACAGCTAGCACCGGCACGAACCACGTGCCATCACGTACAGTGCGGCCAGTGGCGCAAAACACGTGCCATTACGTACAGTGTGGTCCGTCCTAGCCGCACGGTACGTGACACATCCGGCAGGCATCAGTTCACCGACGCTTTAACCATTGGCGATATTTGACCGTGTCGTACACCAGCCTGCAGACGGTCCCGGGTATTCCATGACCACGCGACTGGACACACCCAGCGAGCACCGCCTACCTCGGGGTGGAAGAAGATCTCGGGGCCGAGGAAGCGCTCGTAGCCGACGTCAACGTCGAACGGCTGCTTGGTGACCGAGTTGACGCCCTGGTACTGCTTGATCCACTTTGAGGGGTCGGCGTCGTACTTTGCGAATTCCTTGGCGATGTCGGGGCAGATGTAGGAGTACCTGCACACAGCGAGACAGACATACAGTGACGAGCCGGGACGCCGGGAGTGTGACTGGGCAGGAAACAAGCGACAAGTCTACCAGATATAGGATACCAAATATAGGATACGCGATATACAAAATATTGGATGCCACCATACCAAACATATGGCATCTGTAGCATCCAAAGTTATCGCGGTTAATTAATAAAATAGAGTATCATGTAGCGCGAAGTTGTTTTGATATTGTTGCCAAAGAGAGCAGGTAAATGTTCTTTTTGCGATTGTCACTCATGGAGCAACTTCTCATAACAATTAAGCATTAAGCAATCCGCACCTCTATAGCATGGTCTAACTAGAATGCCATTTGCCGAATTATGTCCCGATGGGCAGAAATGAGTACGAGCTAAATCTCTGGAAAGGCATTTTGACGTAATTTCCTGAAATATTTATATTTTAAAAAAAAAGTGGACGCAAACTGAGAAATCTTGAGAAGCATAGTGCAGGCGTCAGGAATAGCCCGGCGCTGTGAGCAGTCGTGTGGCCACGTCAGCCACCGACATACCACCTCCCCCCTTATCGGCTCACACTTCCTGTCACGTGCCCCCCCACACACACACACATACAACAGGACGCAGCAGGAGCACCGCAGCCAACGGAAGGCGATCCCAGCGAACCATACACATTACACATCACACACTTCCTAATGCAGCAGATGTCTAACATGTCAATGGAGGGAAAAGAAGCTCGAATTCGGCGACCCGGCCTACCAGCCGCACAGCGGGGGAGAATCTTCACTCGGCTATCCAGGAACCGCCAACTCAGCCTATTACTGAATACATCCGCCGCGACACTGCCCCACCCTCCCCTACCACACCCGCACCCCCACACACTCCAACACCCACACCCACACCCACACCTACTTCTCCTTGATGGCCTTGGCGGTCTCGAGGGACTGTTCGGGCGGCACGCCCACCTCCCGCTCCCTCAGCAGCGACTGGATGAAGTAGGTGATATCACGGCCTGCGATCGGGATGTGCTTGATACAGCTGCCAATCACGTAGCCCTCGGCCTGTGGCGCAGTAGGGCACACACGGTACGCCGGTGATCAGCAGCTGCAGAGCCACACTCGTCATACATTCAACATTAGGTCAGCATCCACTTATTCGCAGGCTAGTCATGCCGGGATTGCCACAAGTCACGTACACGACGCGTATATGAAATAGCTCTGCAAATATACAAGCAAGCAAGATGAAGACGGATTTCGGCCCATCTGTAAGACTACGTTCGTTCGAACGCTTCGCGTTCTCACTCATTCCGTCTGAACAAAGTAAGGCCATGGTTGTGCAACATTACACCAGAATTGTGAGAACGGGGGTGATGTCAACGCCGCCTTACCACGGGGATGACGTGGGTGACGCCGTCGCCGCTGTCGATGACCGTGCCGGTGAGGGTGCGGTCGCCGACTTGCCGGCTGGTCCACGACGCGGCCAGCGCCAGCACCGGCCTGCACAGGCGATGTACAGACCGGGCACGTTGAACGACTCGAACATGATCTCTGCCGGACCGAGTGGGGACGGGGCACGGACCGGTCAGACGCCACGCCGGAACGACACACGTACGACAGATGCACTGGCCGATACAAAACGGCGACAACAAGTTGGTCTGAAACCTTTGTGGGAGAACCCAAAAAGTGAACAAAAAAGTAGCCCCGCTGCTTCGAAGCTGCTTCGCGCGGGACGACGTCCCGGAATGAAGTGCGGTATATTCGCAGTTTATGCGGTGTATTCGCGGTACCTCACCTGCGGTATATTCGCGGTTCTCTGGAGGGTTTAGCGGAGGCTCGGTGAGCAGGAAGTAGTGATCCTCGGGCTCTGCGCGCAGGTACTTGAAGATGGACTGCTCCCAGAAACGCTCCATCAGGTCCCAGTCCTCGATAATGCCGTGCCGAACCGGGTACTAATAGTGGAGGAGGGAGTACGGGGTGGTTAGTGCACTAGTGGTGGAATAGACTGTACTCAATGGTGCTGAGTTGAGTGGGCTACTGGGCAGAGGGGCTGAGGCCCCTGGTGGTGGACAGTATTAAGTGATATTGTGCTCTATTTGGCAATAATTCAGACAACACAAGGCATAAAAGGAGCAGAACAGACATGTGCCATGTCCCCAGGCGTCTTTTACCTTTGAATGCGGATTGTGGCAACAGACAATGCGCTATAGCACTTAGGCATATTGCAACTTATTGCTCCTTACTTAATTATTTACATGCAAGTTTTCCCATTGAGCAAAGTATCAGAACACCGTGAAAATAAACCGGATTTTTGGGGATCTTGGATTCAGAATCTATGATAACCCAAAAATATGGGCTATTTTCTTAGCATTTAGATAACCTAATCAATAAAAAAGTTTAAACACAAAGGAGCAAGCTAGACGGCTGAGTGAGTAGATGCAACAAGTTGCAACACAGTACACACATTAGCGCTATATAACCCTGATCGTTGTCAGAATTCGGATTAAATGGAAAAGTTAATTTTTCAAACAGGGCGATTGCACCTATATTTGAAATACGACTTCTTTTTCATGTCAAAAATAGCCATACATCGCGCCGATTAAAACTATCGCGTGCTCTCCGCAACGTCTAACAAGGTCTCAGCCCAATCAGGATATTCGAAGAAGTTCGCGGAAGATTATGTATAGCCTCTGCCCAGGTGTAGAAGGCCCACATTCTTGACATTCTTTATTTATGGCCCACATTCCTTCCACAAAAAGTCAAATATATTCGGCTGGAGAGCCCTTTCAGCCCAGAAAACTAGCAGTAAGGTTTTTTCAACACGGGCTACAAAACTGCTATCTCAGTTCAAAACCAAAACTGCTATCTCAGTTCAAAACCCATGTTGAAGGTGAACTATTTCCTTTAAAATGTTAAGCCTCAACCTGGGATCAGACATGTGCTCGGATCCCGGGATCTGGATCCCGGATCCACGGGGATCATAGATCCACCTTCACAATTTGTCGATGGATCTACTGGGCATCATAGATCCGTCTACAACATTGGTCGACGGATCCGCCTGGACCCGAGATCGTAGGCACCATTTTGCACTGGGATCCACTGGGATCCCAGACTCGCCATTATACAGATATATATTTTCGGAACCCACATTTTAAGTAATCATCAGTACTTTTCAGTTCGTTTAAATGAAACTAGCATAGGCATATGCCTTTAGTTATATTTTGTCAAGAAATATTACAATTACGGCCTAATTTACGACTAGGATCCTGTCGGATCTAAGACCCGTTGGGATCAAAGATCCATTTCCATAGTTTATCATGGGATCATGTGGGATCCAAGATCCGTCAAACTTAATCGACGGATCCACTAGGATCCAAGATATGCTGTTTTATTTCGTCGTGGGATCCAATGGATTCAATAGATCTAACATTGCGTTTTGTCAAGACATCCCCTGGGATCATAGATCCTATTCTCAGATTCATGCACATGTCTTCCTGGGATCCTGGCACATGTCTGGAGCAGAAAGTGTGTAGTGTGCAGCTGGCGAGTGTATGGTAACTTTAAAATCACCCGTGATTGGGCAGAGATACATTTCACAAGCACCAATCACCGGAATTCAGAGTACTAACACTGACAGTGCATCACTGCCTCATGACAAGCCCTCGCTAAATGTACGACTGCACTGTGCACTCCAGCCGAGCTGACCTTTCTCCTCCCTTTTACCTTGACGGAATATCCAGTGGCGTCGAACGCCTCATCTCCGATGAAGAAGTCCAGGTCCTCGACACCCTTGCCGAGCCGGCGGGAGGCCTGGTCGCCGATGCGGGCCGACTCACGGATAGCGATGGCAGAGGGGAGGATGAACTGGGGCTCCTTGTTGCCAGCAAAGCCAAGCTTTGTGTACCTGAAACACAGCCCTGTGGTCAGAGCCATGGCAGAGAAAATGCTGTCTGACCCTCTATAGATGATAGCCAAGGTATCTATCTACAGATGTACACAGTTGAATCAGTCTGCAAAACGTGGCAGGAACATCAAAGAGATATTTGGAGGGCAGCCATTTATATAATTTTGTATACAGCCTTGGAGCAGCCCAAATATTGTCCCCCACTTGGGGAAGGATTTCCCGGATCAAATTTCACTTTCAGCCAATGTTGATGACCAGGAGGGGGGGGGGGGCTCTGGTTGGTAGGAAGTCCCGTTTTATGTAGTGTAAAATTAGAACTTACCTTTACCCTTTACCCAAAGTACGATTTCTCGCCGTATTTAGTGCACTCAAAAGCAAGATGAGCATCGGTACTTTAGAGTCTGAAATAGACAAATCCTCTACAAACTTTGCGCTATTTCCTCCTAATGACCCATAACCTGTTTACTATCAACAACAAAATTGTCAATATTTGAGAATACAATGAGGGAAAATTCTCACTCAGAATTATCTGGGCGATGTTTGTGGGCGGTATTGGAGAGTGACGTTTTCGGGCGGCGTTTGCGGGTGGCGTTTGCGGGTGGCGTTGGCGGGCGGCGTTGGCGGGTGGCGTTTGCGTGCGGCGTCGGTGTTTATTGCGCATCGCGCAATGCAGGCCCTCTAGTATGTTTTAAAATAAATTATATGCATTTTTATGTCAGCAATTCACTATATTTAGTAAACCAAAGTATATGAAAAATGCACTACAAAAGAAACACTTGATATAGCAGCAAAGAAAAATACACCTATGACGCATTTAATACAAAAGTGGCGCATTTAGCTGTTTTCCACAAACTTTCCTACATTCAATCCATTTATTCTCCTTAAAGCAGCAACACTCTGGTGTATACCAGACTCAAGGCCTTTATAACCAGGTAGAGTTATCCGGCATAAAATTGTACGTCCGTAGACGTAGGTGCGTGACGTACAAGTATGCACGGTGGGCTCAAGGCGCCGTCACCCGTAAATTTTCATGGATATTATTTAAGATATTTTCTATGCAGAAGGAGATAAAAGCATGCACAAAACTATTCGGTAGAGAAACTTATTTGCCTACCGACGAACCAGCAATCGTTTTGTCCTCACTCTTACCATCTTGGCCTAATACCAGCCCGTCAAAGCCAGTGGCTGATGGCCTGATAGAAACACCTCTAGGTATCCCCAATTCCCTTTAAGAACATCCTCAAAATCCCTAAAATATATTAAGTCTCTAATACTTTCTCAAGGTAATGACAATACTTCTTTAGAATTCGAGAAAGTCTCACTCTAGATTGGTAACCCTGTGCGTCAAGAAAGTTGTGCCAACGCCGCTGACGTCACAATATCATTGACAAATGCAGCGTCGTGAAGGGATGACACATCTGACCATGACTGCTGTGAGTTGCCTACAGTAATTGTGCTGCTGCCCGGGGCAGCAATTTCTGCCCAACATTTCAAAAGCTGTCCTGAAATTTCCAAAATGCTGCCCCAATTTGGAAATATTTTAATAATATTGGTGCCAACTACCAACCTTGCCCCGATGAGATCTCATTGAAACCTGCCACGTTTTGCAGACTGGCAGTTGGATATGTTGAGTCCAATGTACATCTGAACCACATTGATTGAGGTTAGCTCTCTGCTAAGACTTAAACACACTTTTATGTGAGTGTTAAGCATACAGGCCTCACTCCACTAATCTGGGTATAGGGACATGTTTGGTCACTGTTAAGTCACTTGCCACATTATGCTTAACCTGGCAGCTGCTGGGGCCTCCTGGGCCCAATCTTACCAACCCTCATTTTTGTGCAATCCCCCATCGCCCCACAAACAGCTGACTGCAATCCCTCCAAATGCCCATATATGGTCTTGATTGGGTACTTGGAGCATAGATAAGCATTGAACTAGTATTTAGATACTTGCCACTAGATGTCACGTTACATATAGCTGATTAATTCCCAATTTCTTGAATTGTGTCTGTTTTAAGTGCTCTTCAGCTTTATACGCCAATAATGATGCATAATAATAATAACAGTTTTTACCTGAGTGGCAGCTTTATCTAATAAATGCAATATCACAGGAAATATTCAGCATTTTCCTATTCTTTGATACTATCCATGGATTTAATTTTGCCGCTAGATGGCAGTGACGCATTGACGCCATTCACGGCACTTGGTAAGATTGGGCTGTGGTAAGATTGGGCCCTGGACACATTTGAACTGCTGGTGCTGTGTGATGTCACTGTGCTCTGCCCTGACATGGAATTGAAAACATATTTTACCCATACATGGCCTAATTTTTGGTTTACAAGTATCTCAAGTTTAAGTCACTTTAGCTAAATGATGACATATACAAAATCCAAAGGGGTAAAAGATCCCCATTCTTGACACAAACAAACCATTATGGTATAATAATCAAAATATTTACAGACAGATCTGTGGCCAATCTTCTTACCAAACAGTAACACAATGCTTTTGTGAAGCCAGCTGATAGTCTGAGGCTACTGATTGGTTGCATACAATTGCAAGACTATCCACTTACGCCTAATGCAAATACATCAGGCAAACATATTTAACAGTAGGGTTAGGTTTTGTCTCCAAGATGCTTTGGGGGGTGAGCCCCCTGTTGGGTCCACAATGCGGTGGTCTAAACGTGGGTCCCTGAAAATGTTATTGTGTAAAGGTTAGGTTAGGTTAGATTATGGTCTATTATATTACACCAATGGCTCAATTGTGCAACAATGACAAATGTTAATCATATTTTTGAATCAGCGCATGAAAACACCCTATAAAATGCAAAATTAATGCTTGCAACAGGTGCTGAGCTTGAAGTAAAATAGTATGGCAACATACCTAGTTCATTGAACCAATTTAAACAATATTTTAATATCAAAATAGTGGTGCAGGTGCAATCCAACTAAACAACTCACATGTCCAGAGTTATGACATCATAATTTACCAGCACAAATTACTATTGCCATAAATGTAAATTGTAATTTGTTTTTACAGGTGGACAGGCATAGCCGCATACACACAATTTACAACAAGTAAAGTCTAATATATATTTGTATGATGATCTCAGAGTGAATAATTATCAAAGTGAGATATAAGTCAAGAATATCAACTTACCCAGTTCCATTGTCAATAACGCAAGCCGGGAGTCGACCGGTCATTGTTGCCAGACACTGATTCACGGCTGAGAGGGAGGGGCGTGTAACCTCCCACGCTTGTAAAACAATGAGTGGACCTCAAATAAAGATAGCAATGCTTCCAAAAGTGGCTTAGTTAACAAAATCACTCAAATAAAATACGAAAATAAGATACTCGCTCACGACAGACCCCAATCCAAATACGGGCGCGGCACTCCTATCGCTTATCAGTTTCGCAGTTTCCGCAGTTTGTTTCCTTTCCAAGCAGCTGAAAAGTGGCGCACCAATGCTTCGCTTTTGACGCGGGCAGGGAGTGGTTAAATCACTGCAAAACATTCATCAAGGGAACTGAAGGAGCTGCAACGTATGCAGTGCTGAGTGCACTTTGCAGTATGCACTGCAGATTGCTGCAAGGTCCCCACCGTCATGAGTGTTAATCGGGCCACCTTGTATGCACTATGCCATCGGAGTGAGTCCCTCTCTGCCTAAATCGCTCTATCGTCTATCGCTCTCTCGCTCTTCGCTCTATCGCTCTATCGCTCTCTCGCTCTATCGCTCTCTCGCTCTCTCGCTCTCTCGCTCTATCGCTCTATCACTCTGTCGCTCTGTCGCTCTGTCGCTCTCTCGCTCTCTCGCTCTCTCGCTCTCTCGCTCTCTCGTCCGAATTTCCCTAATTTATTGTCGAATCCTTTCCAAAATGGTCTCAAATGATAGCCAGGGTCAATATCTAACGTCCGTGACCGTAACTTAGATTTTGACTTTTGACCTTGGAGGTCAAACTCGAGGTCAAACGACAAAAAACGACCGGGTGCAGCATAACGTCTTGAATTCAATGTCGGATCCTTTTCAAAATGGTCTCAAATGAAAGCCAGGGTCAATATCTAACGTCCTTACGTCCGTAATCCTAACTTAAATTTCGACTTTTGACCTTGGAGGTCAAAATCGAAGTCAAACGATGGATAGAGTAAAACACCCATACAAATTATTGTTGGATATTTGTATATATAGTCTCCAATGATAGCCAGGGTCAATATCTAACGTCCGTGAACCAAACCTCTTTTTAAACTTTGACCTTGTAGGTCAAAATTGAGGTCAAACGACGGGGTACAGCATAACGTCCTGAAATAATTGTCGGATCTTTTCCAAAATGGTCTCAAATGAAAGCCAGGGTCAATATCTAACGTCCGTGATACTAAAACTAATTTTGACCTTTGACCTTGGAGGTCAAAATTGAGGTGAAACGACAAAGAAAGACTGGGTACAGCACAACGTCACGAATTTATAGTCAAATCCTTTTCAAAATGGTCTCAAATGATAGCCAGGGTCACTATCTAACGTTCGTGAACCTAACCTTAATTTTGACTTTTGTGCTTGGAGGTCAAAATTGAGGTCAAACGACAAAAGACGACTGGGTGCAGCATAACGTTCCGAATTTATTGTCAGATCCTTTCCTAAATGGTCTCAAATGAAGCCAGGGTCAATATCTAACGTCCTTGACCCTAGCTTAAATTTTGAACTTTGACCTTGTAGGTCAAAATCGAAGTTAAACGATGGGTAGAGCAAACACCCCCGAAAAAGTATTGTTAGACTTAGATCCTTTCATATATAATCTCAATTGATAGCCAGGGTCAATATCTGACGTAGGTACGTGATCCAAACCTCAATTTTGAACTCTGGCGTTGGAGGTCAAAATCGAGGTCAAACGACGGGGTAAAGCATTACGTCCCGAAATAATTGTGGAATCCTTTCCCAAAAATATAATATGAAAGCCAGGGTCAATATCTAACGCTCGTAACCCTAACCTTAATTTTTACCTTAGACCGTGGAGGTCAAAATGGAGGTCAAATGTCAAAAAACGACTGAGTACAGCATAACGTCACGAAATTATTGTCGAATCCTTTCCAAAAGATCTCAAATGATAGCCAGGGTCAATATCTAACGTCCGTGACCCTAACTAAAATTTCTACTTTTGATCTTGGATGTCAAATCGAAGTCAAGCGATGGGTAGGGTAAAACACCTCGAAAAATAATTGTCAGATTCTTTCATACATGGTCTCAAATGATAGTCAGGGTGAATATATAGCGTTCTTGATCAAAACCTCAATTTCGAATTTTGACCTTGGAGGTCAAAATCGAGGTCAAACGACGGGTTAAAGCATAATGTCCCGAAATAATTGTCGGATCCTTTCCAAAATAGTCTCAAATGAAAGCC
This sequence comes from Semibalanus balanoides, assembly GCA_014673585.1. NCBI lineage: Eukaryota > Metazoa > Arthropoda > Thecostraca > Balanomorpha > Balanidae > Semibalanus > Semibalanus balanoides. The sequence goes on from VOPJ01003356.1 coordinate 14,913, forward strand.
AGTACCAATATCTAACGTCCGTTATCCTAACCTAAATTTTGACCTTTGACCTTGTAGGTCAAAATCGAGATCAAACGACAAAAAATGACCGGGTACTGCATAACGTCCCGATTTTATTGTCGAATTCATTCCAAAATGGTCTCAAACGATATTGACCCTGGCTAACTATCATTTGAGACCATTTTGGGAAAAAATCGACAATAAATTCGGGGCGTTTTGCTGGACTCGGTCGTTTTTTGTCGTTTGACCTCAATTTTGACCTCCAAGGTCAAAGGTCAAAATTGAGGTAAGGACCACAGACGTTAGATATTTACCCTCGCTTTCATTTGAACAATTTTGAAAGGATCCGATAATTATTTCGGGACCTTATGCTGTAAACCCCGTCGTTTGAACCTTAATTTTGACCTCAAGGTCAAAGGTTCTTAAATTGAGGTTCTGATCACGGACGTTAGATATTGACCCTGGCTATCATTTGGGACCATATATGAAAGGATCTGATAATAATATTTCGGGGTGTTTTGCTCTACCCATCGTTTGACTTCCATTTTGACCTCCAAGGTCAAAGGTCCAAATTTAAGTTAGGGTCATGGACGTTAGAGATTGACCCTGACTTTCATTTGAGATCATAATGGAAAGGATCCGACAATAAATTCGGGACGGGATGTTATGCTGTACCCGGTCGTTTTTTGTCGTTTGACCTACATTTTGACTTCCAAGCTCAAACGTCAAAATTTAAGTTAGGGTCACGGACGTTAGATATTGACCCTGGTTTTCATTTCAGATCATTGTGGAAAGGATCCGACAATACATTCCGGACGTTATGCTGTACCCGGTCGTTTTTTTGTAGTTTGATCTCGATTTTTACCTCCAGACGACGACGACATATTGACCCTGGATATCATTTGAGACCATTTTAGAAAGGATTCGACAGTTAATTTGGGACGTTATGCTGTACCCCGTCGTTTCTGGTCTTTGATCTCGATTTTGATCTTGAAGGTGACCTTGAACTGCAACATGAAGGTCATATTCGTGATAAGCGTGCCAGTATTGACCATGTGCCAAGTTTTGGGCTATTTCTGAATCCGTCGCTGAATAAGTCGCTGAAAAATCGTTAACTTCCTAAAGGTCACCTTTATGACCTTGAAAAAACAATAAAGCCAGAAAACCAGAAAAGCCAAACCGAAGCTCAGCAATCACTGGGTCGATTTTCTCAAAACAAGCGCCCAACGATTCAGAGCAACGAAAATCTTACCCGTTCTGTACATGGTGACCCTAGGTCACCGTCACCGTTAAGACCTTGACAAAAACATCAATATGCCAAGCCCAAACTCAGCAACCGCTGGGTTGATATTCTCAAAACAAACGCCAATCGATTCAGTGCAACGAAACAGGGTAACTAGACACCAACGAAAGACTTAGCCTTTCTGAAAATGGTGACCCTACATGGGCGGATCCAGAGGGGGGGCAACGGGCTGGCAGTCCCCCTCAATGGAAATTGGCACCCCTGCGCCGAAGGCGCAGGGGCACTAGTTTTGCGCCGAAGGTGCATTCCAACCCAGACAATCAGAAGAATTGAGTGGGCACCCATGGGTGTACCCGATCCATGAAATACACTGTTGTGTAGGTATGGTGTGGACCACTAAAAATGTTGTTGTTCGTTAAAAGTGCGGTAAAAGTGTTAAAGCGAAGTTTTTTGCCCAATGATACAGGAAAGTAGCAACATAACACATAAATGCGCTAAGAAACGGCACAATTTGTATCCGCATTTAACATAAATGGTAGTTGAATT
>VOPJ01003357.1:0-16696 GCA_014673585.1 Semibalanus balanoides
ATAAATACTATAATTATGGCATAATATGCAAGTCGGATCCTGTCGGATCGGAGATCCATTGGGATCATAGATCCTTTTTAATTGTTTATAATGGGATCCTGTGGGGTCCAAGATCCGTTGCAAAATTTAATCGAAAGATCCACTGGGATCCAATATCCACTGTTGTAATTTGTCGTGGGATCCAGTGGATCAAAGATCCAACATTGCGTTTTGTCGAGAGATCCTCTGGGATCATAGATCCTACTTTCAGATCCATGCACATGTCTGATGAGTATCGTTCATTCTCGGTTCTCTGAGATATATTCAGTTTTTCACATTTTGTATTGATGCGAAAATTTGTTTCAAAAAGCACTTTTGTTTAAAATCCCAAATATGAGATACGCATTCAAAGAGAATGTTATTTCCTTTACTACGACGTTTAATATGATCAGATTGCATCGAATCTTAATATTCCACGATTTCGCCAGCATTGATCGTTTTCCATCATCAATGGGATGACATGACATCATTAAAAACGTTCATCCCCCAATGTTTACTAACACATATTTTCATTGCAAGTGTAGATCACGTACAATTGATGTAGCATTAGATACTACTGTGTCATGCTGACATCGATTCATTGTTTTTCAAAATATTAGCGTTTTCACACGATGACTTTATTTTTTTGCGCGAAATGTTTTAAAACATTTTAAAAATGTTTTTTAAAATGTTTCCAGTGTAGCCGTCTTCACGATGGGTAATTTGCGAGAAATGTTTTAACCCTCGCCGTATGGGACCGTAGGGCGAGGGTTATTTTTTACGCCAATTTGTCTATCGTGTAAGTGGCTACTACTAAAACATTTTAAAACATTTCCAAATGTTTTAAAACATTTCGCGCAAAATAGCCCATCGTGAAAACGGCTATTGAGAATCTCTGGGAGGAGTGGATAAATGCTTCCCCCAGGTGGGGCGCGGTTTCATTAGGTACCCAAAACTTTAAGTACAAAGAAAATGACTCAACGATATAGGATTGAAAATGACCTCTAATTTGACCTAATAATAAATTAAGTTCCATATCTTTTGGGACGAACTCAGCAAAAAAAGAGTAAAGTAAGTCAACTTTCCTGAGCAATTTTTTAACTGGGGGGACGCGTCCCCCCGTCCCCCCCGTCTCCGACGCACATGGAAATAACCACACAAGCTATGAAATGGCGCAGCAGTGACAAATCCGACGGATAATGCAGTTCTTACCATAAAAACTACAAAAAATGACAAATCACTAAAAATCCAAATTTTCAAAGATTTTGAAAAACCGTAAGAGTTTTTCAGTAAGTGTAAGTGTATAAGTGAGAGAAGTAAATGTAGGCAATACCCAAACAAAATTTCAAAGCAATGACTTGCAATGACTATTTGTGATTGAGTGATGGTTTCCCAAGCAAAAGAAACACATGTGACATGACATCATTTTCCCCCCTTTTTGGAGTTATTTTGACCAGATACTAACAAATAAGTATATTTTCTGTATTTATCAGACGAAATTGGTCTAGGACCATGCCTTTTATTTACATTGATTAATTTCTAATTTTGAAGTTTTCTGACGGAGAAAAACTCTTTTTCTTGACGTGATCGAGTCCAGGTCATTCACTTGACCTGGAAGGTCACCCAATGACCTGAAACCTAACAAATGCACACCGTTAGATTTCTCATATGACAGGCAACATGCTGGTTCTTACCGCGTTGCTCTATGTTGCTTGGTTTGGAAGTTAACAGGGATCCTGTCAGCCCCCCCCCCTCCCGAGCAATGCTTCTGTAGCGAAAGCTTCTAGCTGGTGGGACTATCGATAATTAAGTACTGCCAGTATGTTGATTTGGCGACTTGAAAATCTCAGAAAACAACTAAAGTGAATGCTGGAATGAAGTTATATGGCTAAATTCAGAAAAATATTGTTCTACAGACTAGTGTCAACAACTTCACATGACCAATGTGAGTAGGCACACTCCCTTTAAAGTCGCTTTTGGCTGAATGCAGTTGTAATGGCCTCAGCGGTTGGGTGACGTTTCAGACGCTCGAACTGACGAAACGAAATGTTGTTTCAGTTTAAGCGCCCTCCTTACAGTAGCATCGAACCATAGTGGGAATCGCTTTTTAGTCACTACGAGTGGTATGAGATCGCGGATGGCAGAGTCGACAAGCGTGTAGAACATAAAGACAGCATCATCCACATCGAGCCCCTCAAACAAATGCCAGGGAGTAGCAGCTGAGGCCTGACGCTCCGCAGCCCCATCAAAATGCTGCTGCGCCTGTAGGTTAAAGGGAATATAGCACCCTTAACATTAGTTTTTTAACTGAGATGAGCCAGATTGTCGGGTGTGGGAAACCCCCAAATCCGAAAATTGTTCCCTCCAAAAGCACCTAGTAGCTGAGTGTTCAACGCAGAAAACCGTTGGTCATATTGGCATATTCAACGTACAATTCCCTGACGTTCGCATACGTCTCAGTTAGTTACTCACTGTGATTGCACCCGCACTTCGCTTTTTGAAAACCGTTCCGCCCAGTATTCAGTTTACCTTGCGTCCGCCCCGACCGGCCGAGCCGACGGTCGTCAGGCGCTCGGCACACACGTGGTTCACGTATGCTGCCCCCACGTCCCTACCCGGCCCGAGCGTGCACGGTTCGACCGCAGCCAAGTCACGTTCACGCCTACCGGGCACCCATCTGCGTGCCCGTCACAGCAGCTGTCACTGGCGGCGCAAAGTTGCCGTTCGATGCCTCCTTGTGACGACACGAACTCGCTTTGGTGACGCAATTGGTGTGACGTCACATTAAACATATTACTATTTTTTCAAATTACAACCAATTTGGACTTTTTTCGCAAAATGGAAATGCCAGGACCGTTATTCAGGGCATTCTTCTCCATCATTCTACATACTTTTCCCAAGGTGCTATATTCCCTTTAAGAGCTGTAGATCGTGTAACACGAACCGGCTGCGCCGCTGTGTTAACAACACATGAGACAATTATCTCGTCATGGTCCGATGCAATGACACTCTTACGAGGGTTCGCACACACCTCGCCCACACCCCTGGCCAGTGGCCAGTACAAGATCGAGAATATTAGACTGCCTGGTAGGCAGGGTTAAATACTGACTCAAGCCCAGCACATCACAGTGATCAATTAACCGAGTTCCACGAAGAGTGTTCCTCTGGAGATTCGGACGGGCGCCTTCACTGGGTCGCGACTCCCACTGTATCTCTGGCAGGGGGAAATCGCCTAGCACCAACAGTGGTCCACCAGGCAACTCAGCGAGGCACTGACACATTCTCTCCAGGGCCGGATCATTACTGGGTGAGCGGTAACACACTGCCACAGTGGTGTTAAGCTGTCCCAGCTGAATCAGAAGCGCTTTAGTGTTGTTGTCCGGCTCGGTCCTCTTCATTGGCTGGATAGAGGATCGTACATACAGCGCATGCCACGCCTCTTCCTAGTTTCTACGCTGCCTCTGTCTCGCTGAAACCAGGTATGATCCGGGAACACCGCTTCCAGCTCAGCATCGCTGACCGCATCGTCCAGCCACGTTTCGGTGAGGGCTATTATATCGCATGATTTTAGATCCTCAGCACCGGCCCGCAGACACCCCAGCTTGCTCCGTATGCCCTGCGTGTTGTGAAGGAGTGCTGTGAGCCCTGTCTGCCGGTTCGTGGTCCTGGATCGGCAGTCGGGCGGCGTCGGCCCGGGCTTAACCTCGACGTCGCCGGCGACGAGCAGCAGGCGACAACTCTGGTAGGTGGCCGTGGCTTTGCTGTCATGCCTCACCCTCGATCTTAAAAAGCGACCTCTGCGTACAAAGTTCACCACCGTAAACTTCGAGTTCAGTGGTCTGCCGATAGGTAGCAGCCCAGTGGCGCTCACACAGGTATTTACACACTACACAGTCGACTGGCGTAAACAAGCCCGTGGTGGGGCTAAGCACGTGTGCTGCGGCCCGCCCGAGTCCATGCACGATACTAGCGGGTTCGGACCGCGGTGCGCAGGTAGGTTGATCCAGCCGCACATCCCCGCCAGGCCGCCGCAACACCTCATGTCTGACCGTGCCAACATCCCACGTTTCTTCCAACCGGGCCTCCGATGTTGCTACCCGGGATGCGTTTGCGTTGGTAAAAGTTGACGGTGCCTCCACTCCAGCAGCTATGAATCGTGTCTTACTAGGGCGCAGCCTCCAGCTATGTAGAACAGCAGAAGCGCGGCGAGAAAAAGTCGGGCCCTCTCTCGGGATCGAACCCTCGCTCCCCAGCTTGCTGCCACAGCCAGACACGCTGACCACTCCGCCGCCGACCTCTGCCGACTCGCGGAGCTGAAAGCTGGGGTTCTAATCAATTTCGAAGAAGTCCTAATACATTTTGTTTTGTAATCATCGGATTTCACTTGATTGACTATTAATCCGCGCCGGGGGGTGGGGCGTTTAGACGTCCCACTAAAATTTAAACGATTGCAGAAAAACAGCGGTGCTTAGCCCCAACGTTTTTGGCACAAGTGTTTGAACATGCATTAACCGCATTGTGTGAAATTCCTGACCTCAGGTCAGGCTCCTAGGCCAGGTCACGTGATCCTACCTCGAATAAGTTTGCAATCGTGTCAGTCACAGTTTCTGGCCGATTGGTTTCAAACTTGCAGGATTCAGTCCAATTACATATGGATCATGCATGCTATCATAAGTCATTCCTGATGATCCAGGTGCAATTTGTGTTCAGTGATCTCTACAGAGACAGCTGAGGTCATCCGAGTTCACCAGCAATTGTTTGCCAATCAGTGGCGGCGGAACGGTTCTGGGCAAGGGGCACTTCGATTTCACTCCTCAAATTTCACTCATCAGCCCAAATGTTGTTGACCGGTGGAGTCGGGTCGTCAGCACGGTCGCATTTTATCTAGTGTTAATTGGTATTTGCTCAAGACGGGGGGTGACATGGCTCCGTTCCCCCTCCTTAGCTAGGTATCTCATATCTGGTCGAGCGGCTATATGCGCATATAGGATATATGTTTATAACCTACAAAATATTACGTATGCGCAAAGTGCTCTCAAATGTATCCACATAATCCAACTTGACTTTGTAAGCACAGGTCAAGGTCAGGTCACATACAGCAAAATATATATATATATATATATATATATATATATATATATATATATATATATATATATATATACGAAAGGTCACGCATGACGCAACATATGTTTTATCAGCTATTTACACGTTATAGAAGCAACTTTTTTCACAAACTAACATCACAAGGTCAAGGTCATGTCACAAAAGGTCAAAACTTTAAATCGATCAATACAAATAAAAAAACGTGTTTCTAGATCAGTTTTGTCTGTCAAAAATAAATATCTTGTTTTATAATTTTGTTTGGATATCTTCCTTATTGGTTTCTCAAATGTAGTTATATTCCTTTTTCAAATATCTTCGCAAAAATATGTAAAACAAAATTAGGGGTCAAAACCCCAAGCTTTCGAGATAATTGAGGATTTTAAGCCCGAGATAGCCATTTTAACTACAATGTAATTTTCATTCTTTTAACGTTTTTATTTGCCATTTTTATCAAAACTCACTTTTCTATGGGTTTTCAAACATTTGTCGTTTTCCTCCAAACATTGCATGACATGACTTCAATAAAACTTTATTATCTCCCAAAGTACTGCATCAATTTATTGTAAATTCTACGTCAATATCTATCATAATTTTCAAGTTATTGAGAAGAAAAAAACGGGTGTAGGTTCAGGGGTGTATCCCATAGGTGGGCACCGTTACTTTGAAATGTAACTTCGTTACTCGTTACTTCGTTACTCCAAAAAAAGTAACTCGTTACTCGTTACTCCGTTACATCGTCAAAAAAATGTAACGGAAGTTACAGTTACTCCGTTACTCCGTTACTTTTGTAATACAAAGTGATTAACGTAAGAACAGGTTTTGTCTTTTTTATTGCTTTGAGATTAACATGTAGCCTGCTTAAAAATTATTATTTTATGAAGAGAGTGGGATTTTTTTTTTTTTTTTGACCCAGGTGCAATTGTTGCTCAGTGACCACTGCAAGGTCAACTGAAGTCATCTGACGTCACGAGCACCTGTTTGGTCAAAATCTTGACGTAAAAAAGATTAAAGATCATAGGACCTTAGGGAGACGCAGGGGGCGTGGGGGCTATGGCCCCCTCAGCTTTTGTTTCATTGTAAGCTAAAATAGACAACTTTACTTTCGTTCTTAACAATTCAAAAGCTAACAGATTCACGTAGGCGAAAATAGATCAAATAAGTATAGAAATCCCATACAGAATCCCATACAAATAAGTACAGAAATCATGAGTTCCGATCAAGACGAGAGCGAAGTTTCGCTGTCCCCCTCACTTTTCGTCCTGTTCGTGCGGCTCATGATAAAGAGAGACAGTGCGAATGACACCACTGTGTTGGTCTCGTCGAAGCCACATCAGCCCGATATTGATTGATTCACATGGGTTACAAAATGTTCCAACTAAGTCAATTGATGAATTGACCTTGAACCCGGGCCACCATAGTATGTAAAATGGTAACTTCGTTGACTCGTTACTCGTTGTACTCCAAAAAAGTTAAACTCGGTTACTTGTTATTCGCGTTACATCGGTCAAAAAATGGTAACGGAAGTTACAGTTACTCCGTTACTCCGTTACTTTTTGTAATACTAAGTGAATTAACGTAAACCGCATTTTTCTTCTTTTTATTGCCTTTGAGATTTAACATGTAGCCTGCTTGAAAATTATTATTTAATGAAGAGAGTGGGACCTGGGGCCAGAAAATACCGTCAAGTAGAGCCTTTGCCAGACACTTAATATAATTCATTTATCCATTTTCCTAATTTGTATAAGCAATTGCGAAACTTGTGTCATGTCGTGAAGCGGCGCGAAATGGTTGCTGTTTTGACTGTGGATAGCAGGATTTTGACTGCTCAAAGTCTATTTTTACGATAAATTGTAACTTTCCAAGTTTCTCGTGAGGATTCAGTGTTTTCATGTTCAGTGGCAGGGAACGCCCAGGGGCATACTTTATTGAATGGTCCCAGATTCCTGCGGGGGGCTTGTCCTCAATCCCTTGATGGGTCCCGGCCGCCCCCTGGGGTTCCGCAGTGGGCCATGCTAGCACAATTCATAATTTAGAAATCCAAGGAAAACCAATTATAGACAATACTTTTATAAACCGCTTCTCCTTATCATAAAACCGCATACTGCTGATTTTGAAATTTCACACAAATGGTGGTCACCGTGCCGAAGGAAAGGACAACAATCGTGGGGAGCGTGTCTTCGGGGCGCCGCAGGGGCATGTCCCCCCAAGGCCCGTAAAATTACGCCGGACTGGTGTGGCGCCTGAGCGGTTATGCTTACGGAATTATACACACATAAGTAATAATTCACGTTATTGAGAAACATTGTCAACGTTTGTGCAACATCGGATTTGGCAGATAGCTACCTTGATCGCAGTCATAGCGCTGCATTAAGCAACGGCTGTAGCACATAACATTGTCATAACGCTGGCAACGTTGACAACGTTCGTACGACGTAATTACGTCGTTGAAGAACGCTGTCACAACGTCGTGAAAAGTAATGTGTGCTTCTAGGGAACAGCCCAACAGGTACGATACACGTTACTTGCAGCCCTTTACGCCATCTTATAACATTTTATTTTTACGTACGGTAAGGCATGCTTGTGCTGGCTATGGCGAATAAAAACCGGGCGTAAGAGAGAAACAAATAGGCATGACAAAGTAACGGAAGTAACGGTAGTAAAACGCAGCTAAAAAGTAAGCGAAGTAACGGGAACACAAAAGTAAACTTCCGTTACTCGGTCGCTTAGCTTTGTTAAAGATGTAACGAGTCCGTTTTACTCCGTTACTCAAAAAAGTAACTTCGTTAGTAACGAGTAAGTAACGGAACCGTGCCCCTATGGACTGAATCCAGGGACACCAGGACTTAGCAAGCCCCCCCCCCCCAATGGAAATTGGCGCCCCTGCGCCGAAGGCGCAATCTGGGCGCTGCAGGCGCCCCCAAACACATAGAAGGCGACCCAAGCCCATGGAGGGTGCTCCTAAACCCATGGAGGACGCCCCTTAAACCATGGAGGCCACCTCCAATTCCGGGTAGTGCACCCCGACGCCCAAAAAGCATCACGATAAATGTTTTAAAACTGTAGAAACTAGGACATCGGTTTTTGATGCAAATTGCAAATACACAACATCGGAAGAAGGAAAATAACATTCTCTTCAATGTTGCTAGTTGCTGTCTTTAATTTGCATAATTTGGGGTTTTAACCCTAAACAATAATAAAAATACATAGTGCTCCTCGGGTGCCCAAAAATTACTCCCTGGGCCTGCAACCATTCAATGAAAATCCTGGATCTGCCAGTGCGCGGGTTAACCCGCACTCCGCTGGGGTATTCAGCCGGACACGCCTTGCTAGGAGAGGCAGATTTTGCCCCCTCGTTATCTTCCGAACAAATAACCACAGCGAGACGCGCAAGACGGCAATTGAAAGCAAAAGTGAGACGCATCTTAAGCATACGTGACATTTTCAAAATAAGGTCACATGTCAGCTCACAGTCAGGTCAAAGGTCAAAATATAAATATTTGAGTTTGTGAGCCCTACTTTCCATCAAAAGCCTTATTTTGAGCCTATTATCACTCAAAGTGCTAATCTAGAAATAATCTAGAACAAAGTATTTGGATATAGTTTTGTTCCATTTTTAGTTAACAATCAGGTTCAATATTTCGATTAAAAGTAATTTAAATGTATAATGCATCTCACGCTTCAGCTAAATTTAATTTGTAAGCAAAGGATCACAAGGTCATCATCAGGATCATCAGGTCACAAAAAGGTCACTGTTTGCAATAGATATACGAAATTCATGCGATACATGTTTTATGGGTTATTTTATACGCATGGTTTGATAGCAGCAGCTTTGTTTTCAACCTGACATCATATAAAGTCAAGGTCAGTTCACATAAACATAAAGTCTTGAAATTGGTTAATCTAAATAAAAAAGCATGCTTCTTGAACAGTTTTGTCAAAAAATACAGCGGTTGCATTTAATTGTCTGTATCTGGAAAAAAGAATACGGACTTGTAATGGCACGGTGGGAGACTTCGCAGGACGCAGTTTATGTTGCAGCCTTAGGGGCGCAGCCTGGGGGCAAAGGGGCACGTGCCCCCCCATCGGACCGACTTTCACACTAAAATCAAGGCCGTATAAGAGAGGTAGAATCATCCGGGGATTTTGACGCCCCAATATCTTGACATTAGCGTGACGTCACTGGAGCTCTCGTCCGACTCGGCTGTCGCCGCACGCGGCTCGGTGCGGTACGAATATTTTGAACGTGATAGTTGCGTCGAGGGCCGTGACCACGTCGAATGGGCCCGCCTAGCCAAGCACAGAGGGCGCCCAGGAAGGTCAAAGGGCCCTGGGAAGGTTGAAAAAGAACCTGGGCGCGCTAGCAGGGGAGGGAGTGGGGGGGGGGCATTTGGGCAAATGCCCTCGCGTCGTGGCTCAAGAAGGGACTCATCTTGCGGATTTTTTTTTTTTTCTGAAAAGGGGCCCATGGTGGATTCGTTGGGCCCTGCGTGTGGCCCTTGTCGGCCTGATGGACCGTCTCCCCGGTCTGAAGGGGCCCTCAGTCCGGCTTGAGGGGCCCTCGGTCGACCTGGAGGGGGCCTCGATGACCTGAGGGGGCTCTCGGTCAGTATGAAGGGGCCCTCTGCCGGTCTGTTAAGGGGGTCCTCAGTCGTCTTGAAGGGGACTCGGTCAACCTGAGGGGCCCTCGATCAACTTAAGGGGGCCCCTCGGTCGGCATGAGGGGCCCTCTGTCGGTATGAAGGGGCCCTCAGTCGGTCTGAGGGGGGCACTCGGTCGACATGAAGGGGCCCCCCGGTAGGCATGAGTGGCCCTAGGTCGGTCTAAGGGTCCCTCTGTCGGTCTGAAGGGCCCTCTGTTGGTCTGCAAGGGCCCTCTGTCGGTTTAAGGGGGTCCTCTGTCAATCTGATGGGGTCTTATATTAAGCCTCTGTTGGTTTGAGGGGGCCCTTTGTCGTCCAGAGGAGGCCCTCTGTAGATCTGAGGGGCTCTCAATAGGCCTGAGGGGGCCCTCGGTCGACCTGAGGGGCCCTCGGTCGACCTGAGGGGCCCTCAGTCGACATGAGGGTCCCTCTGTCAGTCTACGGGGCCCTCTATCGGTTTGAGGATCCTCTGTTGGTCTGAGGGAGTCCTCGGTCGGTTTGAGGGGACCCTCTGTCGGTTTGAGGGGGCTCTCTGTCAATCTGATGGCGGGGCGGTCCAAAGTTCATATGGTAGCACGGCGTACATTTTCCTACTAGGCCATAGGGTTACANTGTAGGTCTGAGGGCACTATGTGGAAATGAGGGGCTCTCTGGTGGCCTGAGGGTTCTCCGGCCAGCTTAAGGGCCCCCTTCTACCCGATGGGGCCCTCTGTCAGCCTGAAGGGGCCCTCTGTGGGCCTAAGTAGCTCTTTGGTGGCTTGAGGGGTCTCGGCCAGCTTGAGAGGCCTTTCGATCGGCGCGACTTGGCCCTCTGTCGGCCTGAAGGGGGTCTCTAATAGAGATCTAATAGAGACATGAGACTCTCTATGTAGGACTGAGGGGCCCTACGTCGGCACGAGGGGCTTTCTAGTAGCCCGAGGGGCCTCTGGCGCCTGAGTGACGGCCCTCGAGCCAGCTTTTCGGTTCAATATTCGCACCTCACGAGCCGGTGGGATACAGCGAATCGGACTAGAGCTCCAGTGACGTCATCGCTATGCTAAGCCGGCTCGGCAGCTTAACATAGGAAATTCGGGATGACAACCCCTGAGCCAGCCTGAGGGGCCTCTAAGGCTGACAGGAGGCCCTTAGTTTGCTGACGGGGTCTCAACGTAGGTCTGAGGGGTCTCAGAAGGCCTGAGACTAGTAAGCTAGGGCGATATAAATACGTTGGTTGCTGGAGAACATTTTTTCCAGCTTCGATTTGGTCAGCAGAACAATAGTCGATTTTTACCACCCTGAACGCCGAGAGAGATTTTCTTCGAGAGGCTTAAAGTTAGCTTTAAGGGACTCCGGCATTACTTTGATATCCGAATGAAATAATTAATTAGTTTTGTGTAGTTCTCCAGTGTCATTCAGACTGCAGATCGCTTGGTCACAAACATATGCAGACAGATTGCTAAAAACAGCAGAAATAATTATGCTTTCGATCATCTATGTTTGCCTTCAACTACAAACTACGTATACACGAAACAATTTCGAATGCTTGTCACTGGACCACGGGGTTCTATGTTAGCATCTCCAGTCTTGATCACTTGGTGGGACCCGGACGACCGAAATTCCCATTCCAATCTCAGAGCTCTCGGTATCTGTGACATTTCGCGGTCCCTTGGGATTGAACGACATTCCAGAAATGACACCGTCGGCGTCGATCTGAGGTCCAGAGCCTCGAAATACAGTGATGCTGTCATACCTAAGCCGTGGCGTCATATCTAAGTCTCCTATGCAGAGTATGATGAGCAGCACGTAATCAGCGACGAAGCCACAGCGGCCCGAAAACGTCATTATACCAGTGGGTCGGAGATATTGCAATGTAAGGCGCGTTGAAGCCCTCTGGTTTGTTAGCTGAATGGGTGACTAAATATGGTAGCAGGGGCGGAGTTTCCTATACACTTCTATACCGCGGCTGCCCCATCAACATTGATTTTTGCCCCACCAACTTTATAAGAAGCTGGAGCTGGGCAATATGCTTGCATAAGTAACATTGACTACTTCTGACATTTTTACAAAGTTAAACTCGATACAATTTGAGAAAGGGCTGCCATCAATTATGCATCTTTAACATGCATAATTGATAGTGGATGACTTATAATTAAATAAGTTAACAACAAACACAATATGGCACTAGCAATTAACACCATTTGTATCAGACGTAGCATTGTGTTTGGAGGAGCATCTGCCAAGGGTGGATCCAGCCAGCCGTTTTGGGCGGTCCAAACCATTTGTTGTGGACCTTACCTAGATAATCCCAATTTATAATTTCTCACCGGATTTAGGCCACTGTATTTCGCAATCACACGATTAAAAAAAAAAAAAAAAAATCAACCCAATGTATAGTAGTGTTGCGACCACCGTTGTCAAAAGTTACATGCAGCTATTCGCTTTCGTTGCACTTGTTTCCGACCCAGCCTTTTCGTGACAGGGTCGGTGGGGGATCTACGTTGTGCAGTAGGACGTAATTATCGTCTGTTGGATTATGGTATTGAGTTGATGAGGGAATTGGGAGAGGTGGGCAACACAGACTGATGCGCTGCGAGCAGGTGGGCAGAACAGACTGATGCGCTGCGAGCAGGTGGGCAGAACAGACTGATGCGCTGCGAGCAGGTGGGCAGAACAAACTTATGTGGTGCGAGCAGGTGGGCAGAACAAGACTGATGCGCTGCGAGCAGACAGAACAGACTGATGTGTTTCGAGCAGGTGGACAGAACAGACTGATGTACTGCGAGCAGGATCTGGGTATCGGTTATTGACTATGTTAATAACCTGGACCCACATCATCATTATTAATGTCAATAACTATTATAAAATAACACCTGCCACCGCTACGGGCTATCCTTTCGATGGAAGTGCGCCCGTTGAATCACAAATATAAATAACCCCTGGCAGCGCCGTTCCATTTGATTTGTAAGGAGAACTATAAATATTTATATCGGTGTAGCGTTCGGATCAGGACTGTTCTTCAGCACTGCGAAGGCTTCAACCATTCATCTCCTCTTATCACCCCCATACAGCCTCAAGCTCCAACTCAGCCAACTAACCGTCTCTAATAGTCTACACAGAAACAAACCAATGGAGAGAGTCGACTCGGCCAGCAACTCCTACTTGTAGTGTTTGTTATAGAGCAAAGTTATCAGATGACGTCAACCTGCCCAGGCCACAGTACACTCGTGTTGATGCCTTCCCATCGTAGTTTCAAACACGCGTTGAGAAACACATTTGAACCAGGCATTACTGCAAGAACGACGTTGAATTTCTTGAACGTTTGCGATGAATACGACGTTGACCTTTGACCTTTGCGAACACCGTAACGAGCGGAGCTGTCGTTCTGAGCGGGTTAACGACAAAGACTGGCGCCTTTTATCTTCATCAAACTCCGAGACAACTGGCGCTCGAAGTGTGAAACTCGTTACGTCCGCTGGCAATTCTCCAGAGACGAGAAGTCGCTGGCCGCTGCCGAACAGGAGACCAGCTCAATACTTCGCGCGCTGTTTTTGTTCTAAATGCAGTGTGAATTCATTTGGTGGGAGCGGGCAAAGCTTCCATTAAGATGCAACGCATAATTGGACGATGATATGATTGTAGCGTTTTCCATCCATATTTGATATGTTTGTGAAATGCAAAATATTTTCAAAATAACTACTTTAAGGTCGGTATTCTTAACTGCAAAGAAGTGTTGATTATTACTCATCATATACTATATATACCCACATATAATACATATACTACTTAAACCTACAATCAAAGACTAAAGGAGGTTATTTAAATCTAGTTGTACAATATTATTGATGAGCTGTCTATAATTTGGCTTCGGGGCATGAGCAATGAAAGCGTCCAAACTTTGCATTATATTTACACATAACTAGATTCACTTACAAATGCAATGTCTCGAATAAACTAAGGGTAGATATGCGTGTCTTGTTGATAGTCGATAATGTTTGACATAGGACGCTTCATAATGGGTCAATTCATAACCCAGAACGTCACTCTTCGAAATAACATACGATCCCCACTCTTTTAAATCAGCTCCCACCTCGCTGCCATTTCGTTACCACCATTTTATGACATTGTTACTAGAGTTCTACATGGGGCGGCTTTCCCAATGGCTGGCAGAACCCCATGGCTAATGGGATGGGCCGTACTGGAAAATCTCCAGATCATGGCTGTGGCTGCGGCTATGGCTGCATAGGGTCTGTTCCAGTCGCACCTATAACCTCCTCAAATCTGCTCCCCTTATATTCTTTAACTCAGAGCAGTTGCAGTTGGAGCAACTTAGAGGAGAAAAGAGGCGCGACTGGAACAGGCCCATTGTCTACCTGAGATTGTTTTGCATTAAACTTATTAAACCAATCATGGTTAAAAGAAGTCTTGGCATGTTGCCATAACAGTTGACTGAAAATTAACACATAATAGCCATGTTTAAATCTTAACAAGCGCACTGGAGAGGGGTATGTTACTAAACACGCACTGGAGGGGGACTTAAGTCCCCCCCGTAGATATCTCCGAAGTATGATAGCTAGAACTTTCAACCTTTACAGGGTAGCGTCGTGCTGTGATGATCTACAATCTCTAAATTTTGGTGACCTTAGATCAAATTTTAAAGGTCAAAACGATGGTTCATGAAGGTCAATAGGGCCAAATGTCACTTTTTTGAGATTGACCTCTGTGACGTCACAGGTCAAACTGCAATGTGTCTTAAGTTCCGTTTGGGGATGAGATCGACACATGGCTTACCAAATGGCGTTTGAATCGTCCCTCGATCTGAGTTTTTCCGAAGATATCGCTTCGCCGACCCAATTCTGGCCGCATTTTGGAATTCAAATCCATATAAACTCAAAAAAACTTCCGACCGATTTCGATTTTTTTACGTTCAAACGATCCATATTGTGTGCCGTAAATTCGCACAAACATACCGCCCTGCGCCGCTTCGTTTTGGTTATTCACGAAACAAACATGTGGGGGGGGGCACAAAGTGCCCCTCCCCCTCCAGTGCGCGTGTTAACGATGTTTTGAAATATTTAGTATGCAATTTAGTATGCGATATACTTCCAGAAAATAATTCTGATTTAGGCAGATATAAATAAGATATCATTATTCAAAGAAAATGCAAACATAAATAGCTCTTTACAATTATGATACAAAATTGTTCGTTTCTAAAGAACAAATCGTCTAGAGTCCGTTTCGCTCTCAGTTTAAGCATATCGCCATATTAGTTATTCAATCTGCAGCGCGTCATGGACACAGGTTCTGCCTTCGCATGGCGCAATAATGCTCTAAACTTCTCTGGAGGCGGCAGGTCCATCATGAGTCAAGGGGAGTTGCTTTGTTGAAGCAGCCACAATAGCGTGCCCGAGACCGAAATGTTTTTTCAGAATGTTCTTAAAAGTATTAGTAGGTGAGATCACAGCAACCATATAATAATTATTATGCTAGTTACCATCAAAATCTCAATTTGTAACATACTATATTCTTTACAAACATATTTACAAAATTCTGAGAGACATTTCAAGAAAAAAAA
Organism: Semibalanus balanoides; assembly: GCA_014673585.1. Taxonomy (NCBI): domain Eukaryota; kingdom Metazoa; phylum Arthropoda; class Thecostraca; order Balanomorpha; family Balanidae; genus Semibalanus; species Semibalanus balanoides. Next base: position 15,315 of record VOPJ01003357.1, read on the forward strand.
ATCGCTTGCAAAAGTTGGCATATTAAGAAAGAGAAATAAGTTATACCTAAAACTTTCATACTAACAACACTGTTTCAAAGAACATCTCAAGTTGTTTTAAACATTTCGGCGCAAAATAATGATCCATTCGTGAAAAACGGCTAATATAAAATTATCAAAATCCTCACGCTGGCCAACAGCCAGCCATTGCCATTTGAGAGTGGCTGTGGCTGGTTTTGGCTGTGGTGCCATGGCTGTGGGGCGGCTAGGGCTAGGCCAAGGAAAAGTTCAGCCATATCGAACTCTATAATTGTTACCACCATTGTGTGAAATTGTTACCACCTAACAGTCACATCATTAGCACCTGAGCGACACAGCATTACCACCTGACCTGTCACATTGTTACCACATGACAGTCACATCGTTACCACAGAACATCCTTATTGTTACAACATGACAGTCTCATTGATACCACGTGACAGTCACGTTGTTACCATATGACAGTCACATAACTACCATATCAACATCATATCACTACCATATCAACATCACATCGTAACAATCTCAGCGTCACATCGTAACAATCTCAGCACCACATCGACACCACCTGGCCTCGTCACACAGCAGTGTGGTAACTTCATCGGTGACGGGCAATAAGGACCTCCGCAGGGGACCCGCACGGTACTCACGCTGTTTCAACCTGAGGGCCGATCATCCGATCAATACCAGATCGCGACGCCCTCTGGGGGGAGATAGGGGAGGGGTAGTGTCTGAGGATGGGAATAAGGGATCACCAAGCTTATGACATCAACTCAGAATCGAGTCGCTGGGTGGGCGCCATAACCTAATAGTTTATCAATGAATATAGCCTGGTAATTATTGTGGCGCCGTAGTCCCCTGGTTTTCATGATCATGATTACGAGCAAAACTACGGCTATCCGAGAGCGCATTCACTATCTACAATAGCCGTTTCACGAATAATTTATTTTTACCCGGTAGTACCCGGTAGTACCCGGTAATATTTCATGCGTTTTGGGTAATTGAGACTTAGAACACGGTTTTTCCCGGATATGTTTGGTATCAATTGAAAATTTATGCATTATTAAGTTTCAATTGAAGCAACAAAAAAACTGGAAAAGCCGTGCTCTTAGACTCAATTGCCCAAAACGCACGATATATTACCGGTTACTACAGGGTACTGCCGGGTAAAAATAAATCCTTCGTGAAAACGGCCAATATGTTGTCTGGTATATCTGGTAATTGGATGACATGTTTGCGATGACAGAGATTAAACCCAGCAACAATAGTCATTAGACTGGGTCGTCGAAGAACTTTTTTTTGCAAAGCAAGGGGAGACAGCGAAATTATATGGCGCTGATTCATAACATTATGATTGAGACCAA